>CAUDMG010003442.1:660000-797500 GCA_958450375.1 Homarus gammarus
CATTTATGTAGCTAGCAGCGTGTGGCAATGTTATTACCATATCCCACATGCTTAATTAATGTGCCTGGCGACGTATGGAAGCTGCTAATGTATCACTTGCCATACGTCGCCTATAGCAGTTGACCGGGAGCCTAGTCAAGAGAGAGTGCTGCTCTCCTTTGTGTACATACTCTTATCCAGTAAACCGAACCTACAAAACTATACAGGTGTTTGTGTTCTCTCCTGTATATAGAACTTATTATTCAGAACCTAACAATCACTCTCGAGAGATTGGGGCAAAACCTGCGATAGTAGCCAACCATCCCAAGGAAGTTCATCACTTTCTTCTTGGTCTTGGGTTGCAGAATCTTCATCACTGCTTCAACTTTGGCAGACTCAGGAGCAAACTTCCCTGACCAACCACATATCCAAGAAATTCCACTTGGGCATTTCCAAAGTTGCTTTTGAGTAAGTTCACCGTCAGCCCAGCCTCTCATAGATTTTCGAACAGGTAACTCAATCGGCTGATATGCTCATCCCACGTCTCTCCGATGATGATAACGTCATCGATGTAAATCTGGACCCCTTCGACATCTGCAGTCAAGCGATGTACAAGAAACTGGAACGTCGCTGGGGCATTCTTGAACCCAAAGGGCATTACATAATACTGAAAGTTACAAAGAAGAAAATTTTTGGGTACATTCAGTTCACCCAGTTTCGTTAAAAACCCTTCAAGAGGTCGATTTTGCTGACAAACGTTGCTCGTCCCAGTCTGTCTATGATGTCGTCAACTCTAGGTAGTGGATAAGAGTCCGACTTAGTGAGGCTGTTAATCTTTCTAGAGTCAGTATAAAGTCAAAAAGATTTATCTGGTTTGGGTACAAGAAGGCTTTTACTGGGTTCAATGATGTTATTTTCCTGCAAATACTTCACTTCCTGCTTAAGGTAATCTCTCTTAATACGATTCAGTCGATACGGTGATTGTTTTATAGGGAGTGCATTACCTACTTCTACATCATGTTGTATTAAGGATGTAGCTTTTGGAAAATCGCTAAACAAGTCTGGATATTTACAAATTAATGCACACATTTCCCCACTCTGACTCTTAGATAAATACTTAAACTTTTCTGTCAAATTTTCCACAACATGACTGTTACATAACTTTATATCAAAAAAGACGCCATCTTCAGTCTCCTTAGGCACATTGACAGGGGCAATAACACTGATTTTTATTGACTCCCTACTACGATACTCTTTCATCATATTAACATGTCATACTCTTTATTTTCTAAATATATCTGGAGTTTTGACCACATAATTTACCTCATTAATCTTCTTGTTTATCTCATGTGGACCAAAATACTTAGCCCTAAGAGTCTGACCTTGTACAGGTAAAAACAACAACTCCCTATCATCCACATCAAATACACGTTCTTTACCCTTAACATCAAACCTGGCTTTCATTCTCTGTTTTGAATTACACAAATTTTTTTTAGTTTGGTCCCATGCTTTGAATAATTTTTCTTTAAAAGTTGACATGATCCATAACTGGTAGTCTTAAGCTGCCCTGCAACCACATTTCTTTAACCACCTTCAAGGGACTTCTTACAGTATGTCCAAAATTAAGCTCATATGGGCTAAACCCAAGAGACTTGTACTGCATCACGAATGGCAAAAGATAAAAATGGCACACCTTTATCCCAGTCCTTATCAGTATCATGACAGAATTTCCGAAGCATGCTTAAGAGTTTAACGAAATCTTTCACGGTATACCTGACTCTCTGGATGATAGGCACGTGAGTGTATCTGTTTATTTCCCAACTCAAACATAGCTTCCTGAAAATATTCGGACATAAAATTGCTTCCCTGGTCAGACTGGATCTCTCTGGGTAAGCCAAAGGAAGTGAAGAATTTTATCAAAGCCTTAACAACTAATTTGGCAGAATTGTTCCGCAAGGGCACTGCTTCGGGGAATCTGATGGAGTTGCACATAATTATTAATAAGTACTGGTTTCCTGACTTCGTCTTGGGTAGTGTACCCACACAATCTATCAATACTTCACTGAACGATTCATCTACACTAGGGATTGGGATAAGAGGTTCCTTTACAATTGTTTGGTTTGGCTTCCCTACTATCTGACACACATGGCAAATTTAAAAAAAACAAATAGCAACATCCCTTTTCACACCAGGCCAATAAAAATGTGACATCACTTTATGACGGATCTCTCTAATTCCTAAATGGCCAGCCATAGGGGTCTCGTGGGCTAGACTTAGTACGTCCCATCAAAATCTAGGTGGTACCACCGTTTGATATAAGGATTCCCAAGAGTGATTAGCAGGGACAGTCGGTGGTCTCCATTTACGCACAAGGACACCTGATTTAATGTAATAGCCTACAGATATGTCCCTGCCTCCTCTTCACTTATTGCTCTGTTTAACAATTCACGGATTACAGGATCTTTCTCCTGCTGCTGCAAATTCACCCCATTATCATCCCTAAGTTAGTTCTTCATTCCAAAATCTTCAGCTACATCCTGCACTCCATCTGTCAATACACTAAGGTTTTCCTCAGATCCATCCAAAACAGAGGCAAGCGACTTTGCGCGTGTCACCGCACATGCAGGAAAGATACCTGGTATTTCCTTCTCCAATAACTGAGTACCACTATCCATGGTAGTAACATCAACAATGATCGGATCAGCAGAAACTTTCCCACCAGCTAGATCATTCCCCTAGAATCAAAGCTACTCCACCAACTGGTAATGGTGATGTGACTCCTACAACAACAGGTCCTGTCACAATACCTGACTAAGTAGACAGAATGCAGAGGAACCCAAACCTCTCAACGGGACAATTGACTACATTGAAATCTGAGTCGACAAGGGTAAAACTCCCTCCAGCAACAGTGACTGAGCAGCTCCAGTGTCCCTCAAAATTCTTATGAATTGCATGATACCAATGTCTTCTAGACCCACACAACCTTCAAACACGAAAGGCTCAAAGTCCTCATCAACCAAAGTCTTTTTCCTACGGGGAAGATCATCATTAACCACACTGGTACATGGAAATTTACCAACCAGAGCACTTGACTTGACCTCTACCTTCTTCAATAATTTCTGGCAATTAGATTTAATATGACCAGGTTTCTTATAATAATAGCATACAATATATTTATTAAGAGAAGACTAACTTTTTGCACGATCACTCGAGTTTACAGTGGATTTTGCACAAACATCATTCATAGCAACATCAATGGTCTTCAGATTAGCATAGGTGTCTGATAGAGGCCAATTTATTTAAGGCATTCACAACCTTTTCTTCTAAATATTTTCTTACATTTGCATCCAAACCTTTTTAAATTCTTCCATTTACATGAGTTATCCAAGCTCTTTGAAATTGTAAATTTTCATTGAAATACACCAAGAATCAAAATGTCTCTCCTTCAGACGAGCAAATTCACGGTATGTCATATTATCAAACTCTATACAATTCCTAGATTTCTGCCTATAATATTCTGGTACCCTTTCATAACTCTTTAAGACATGAAATTTTAATGCAGCATAATCACAACTATATGTCACTGAGAAAGAAGAACTTGCTTCCTGTGCTTTGCCTGTGAACACACTTCTCACAAGAAGTGCCCAATATTCCTCTGGTAATTTCAGACTGGTAGCCACCTTTTTAAATTCCCGAAAGAAAGTGTCTACCTCCTGTTCATTAATATCTGGCAAAAGCTTAACATATTTCAAAATATCAATAGGTTTATCATCATGGGGTCTAACTTGTCTACCAATTTCTAACTCAAGTCGCTTCACCTCTATCTCCTTCTCCACTTCTAACTTCCTTAACCTTTCCTGAGCTTCTAATTCCATCTTTTTAAGCTTCAACTCCTTGTACATTTCTAACTTAGTTAGAGTTTTAAAATCAACAATTAACTCAAAGGTGATTCTGGCACAATCTCTTCGTTTACTAAGTGTTCGATAATCTTGGCTTTAATCACATCTTTCTTCATACTAATATCAACTGCGCAGTTATAATGATTACCAATAATTAACTAGTCACCCTTCTTTAAAGGTTTCTGTAACACCTCAACACTAGGATTTATTTTATGAACGGGCTTGAGAAGGACATTGTGATAAATATATAAGCTTTTTCAACACAGGACCAGTAGTAAATCAAATAAAGTACTAAACTGGTTGATACAATACTCATATGGATTCAGGATCCTGACAAGGTCGTCATCTGTTACGATCACTTCCTTCTTATATACTTAAGGCCTTCAAAGCACTGAAATGGCACTTAATATTTATAATATTCACCACACAAAGCAACCAAAATTCCAGCACTGGGACAGTGACCTAACACTAATGCAATAAGCTCCCTTGGAAACTCTACACTAAATGACCGTATATTTTTAGACATAGGTCACTCAAAGTTATTAATATATGGCAAAATATATAATTAGTGAAAGATGGTCTAATGCGGTGGTCCTTAACCTTTTTACTACCATGCTCCCTCTAGGAATTGGTCCTTCCCTCCACGCCCCCCTTGCATCAATGAAAAAAATTCCCTCCCAAATTTTAAAGAAAAATGAAAAATATTGTGTTTTCAGTCTTTTTATTGAGTATAAATTAGTGAGATACTTGACACTGCTTCTTAGCTACTAGATCTTGAATGCGTGGTTGAATGCCAGAGAGTGCACAACGTAAATCCCCTTCAACGTTCAGCCTATTTCTGTACTTGGTCTTGACAGCAACGAGCGTGGAAAATGCAGCTTCACAAAGATACGTGGATCCGAACATAGTTAGAATCCGAAGAGCCTGATGTGAGATCAAAGGGTAAACAGGAAGGTACTTGACCCAGAACGTCTCAAGATCCAGTTCTTTGAAGTCTTCCTTAGCTGTGGAGTTGAACTTTAACTCAAGAAACTCCCCTTGCACTTCATCCGAAACATCAGCTACTTCACATTGAAATGAGTTCCTGATGAATTTCCAGGCTTCACGCTTCTCATCTATCTCTGGGAAGTATCTGATGAATTCTGTTTTCAAGTCAGTTAGAGGAGTGATTATTTGTTTCTTTAACTCAGATTCAAGGTTACCGTGAATGAAAGCAGAATCCAAGTTACTAAAACTGGCTGTATTTCCCTGCTGAATTCGACACTTCCAGAGGTCGAGTTTGGCCATGAAGGTTCGAATGGTGTCGTGGGGCATGATGATGTTGATGTTTTTCCCTTGTAGTTTAAGGTTGAGAGCATTCAACGCTTCGAAGATGTCCACCAGGTAAGCTAGAGATAGCTGAAAGCATGTTCCCCTTTGATAGCCATCGTACGTTCGTGTGAAAAAGCAAGGTTTCATGTTCAGATTCCATATCCTTACACATCAGTTTGAAGAGACGACTGTTTAAGACTCCAGCTTTGATAAAGTTGATTACTTTGATAGCCACGTTCAGGACATCCCTCATTTCAGCAGGTAAAGTTCTGGATAGTAAGGATTCACGATGAAGAATGCAGTGTGTGCCTACAACAAACGGATTTTTTCTTTCACCATTGTAATGAAACCAGACTGCAGACCAAGCATGGCTGGAGCTCCATCAGTGCACACCCCTACCAGCGAGTCCCACGAAAGTTGGTTTTCCTGAAAGAAGTTTGATACATCATGAAAAATAGCTGCTGCTGTTGCACAACTTTCCATGGGGTGACAGAACAGCATTTCCTCTTTTACACTGTTGCCTGACACGAAACGAGCATACATCAGTAGCTGAGAACACGGAGCGATGTCAGTCGTTTCGTCACACTGGATGGCAAAAACAGGAGAATCTCTTACTTGGTCGAGAATTTGATCTTTGATGTCTTGAGACAATTCATTGATCCTTCCCTTGACTGTATCGTTTGATAGTGAAATTTGGGAAAGCTTGTTTGCACTATCTTTCCCCAGAACGAGTTCTGCTGCACGGAGTACGCTTGGTTTTATGAGAAACTCTCCGATGTTATGGCTCTTCTTGCTCTTTGCAATCAACATGGCGATCTCATAGGAAGCCTCAAACACCTTTGAAGTTTGTTGCCGAAATGCCCCACTGCCGTCCAACTTAACCTGCTTCAAGGAGTGTCTTTTTGTTTCAAAGAATGCCTTGGGCTTGTCAGCTAGAGCAGGATGTGTTGTCCTCAAGTGGCGTTCCAAGCGTGAGGGCCGCATTCCATCATTGCTCAGAGTCTTGTAACATATCACACACTGGGGGACCTCTGTGTCACCCTTTTGGAGGGACACGAATCCAAATCAATTATATTCGTCAAGATACTTCCGCTTATTTGCACTCATTGCGAATTATTTGATGTGCAGTGGACAACACAAATCTGTGAACAAAACATAAGGCACGTGTAAGGTAAGATAAACATCACCACGTGCTCATGAACACCACAACATCATGATAATCACAACCACATGAACAATAACAAACATATGATCGTAAAGTTCGTAAACACTACAAGTGACTACAATCATACATGATCATAAACACCACCATATCATTAACAAACATCACATGATCATAAACACCACATGATTATTAACAAACATCAATGATCACAACATGTTCATAAGCACCACTACATGATCATAAACACCACCACATAATTATTAAGTAAATATTAACAAACACCACAACATTATAGTAAACACATCATGATCATAAACACATGATTATTAAGAAACAAATCAATATCATCATAAATACAGCTTTACCATAACCACATGATTTTAAGCACCACCAACTTCTGATAAAATACAAACGGAATTCAAAACTTGTGAATAACAAACAGAGCAACACATGCGTGTTCACTGCTCATCAATAAACTTATGGCTGCTTACTAATATAACAACTGGGATAAAACATACCTCAACAGCCTTAACTGAATAAATGTGAGAGAAGAGGAATTATTGCCACAGACGTGTGCAGAAGACTGGGAGAGAACGGGTCTCACCAGTCACCAACGAGCAGTATACAGGTCTAGGACGAGTTGACCCCCCCCCCCCCCCATGGGTTTCGAGGGATAGGGAGGGGGTCAATAAGTACAGAAAATGGTAAGCCCTAAGTAAAAAAAAGTAGCCTAAAGAAAACTAAAGTTATAAGGCGATACTTTTGCATTTTTTCATAAACTTCTCAATATTAGCCCATGCTCTTGTTAAGAGAATAAAGACTATAATTATAATTAGAGAAATTCCTACTGTTTCCCTAGAGCTTGCGCCCCCCCCCCCCCTGGAAATTACTGACGCCCCCCTAGAGGGACGCGCCCCCCAGGTTAAGAACCACTGGTCTAGTGTTATTGAAACAAAGCTCAACAAAAAAATAAACATGATTATTCCTTATCTTACATACTTATATGTATTATGCACAAGAACACTAAAATTAAATAACACTGTAATAAAAACACTCCTATCCAAGAATACTTAGCACCAAAACATGCATGAACTGGGTAAATACCATTACAAGAAAAAATACAATATGAATTAACACTGAGTAACACAAACACTCCTACCTGAGAACACTTAGGGCAAAATTCTCTATTAACCTGGCAAACAAAAGTCTTACCGCATAAACAGCAGCAACCAGAACCTCCACATACATTGGACCACCTCAAATAGAAGCAAGAAGGCAGTGAAAGGAAAAAACCCGGAGTGTCTGCTCCGAGTGAGAGCTGAGAATAGAGGTTGGTTTAACAAATTTATTGGCAGAGCTTGTAGTACAGTTTGCCTATTCTGAGTAATTCAGTCAGGTCTTGACACTGAGGGTGGTATCACTTCTCACTGTCACGCAGGACAGAGGTTCATACACAAAGAAATACATCATATTCATTAACAACTATAAATGTATAGAGGTCAGATTCATATGGATAATGTCACTGTTCACTGCCATGCAGGACAGAGGTTCGTACACAAAGATTTGCATCATATTCATTGACAGTACATATACATATATGTAAACACACACACACACACATATACATACATATGCGTATATACATACACATATACATGTACACGTACATATACATGCACACACGCACACATACATACATATACGTCGGTCAGATTCATGTGGGTAATGTCACTTTTCACTGCCATACAGGACAGAGGTTCGTACACAAAGAATGCATCATATTCATTGACACTATATATAGGTCAGATTCATGTGGGTAATGCCACTGTTCACTGCCACGCAGGACAGAGGTTCGTACACAAAGAAGGAAATACATCACATTCACCAGCAGCATATATGGGTCAGTGGATCACATACATTGGAGTCATATTCTAGTTGAAGACTAATCAGTGTGGGCTAGCAAATTTGGGATAAACAGCAAGAATGTCCTCAAGCACACCTGATTCAATGAAGTAATTGCATAGTTCAAGATACAGTAAGTCAGGTGGCCTGAAGTCTTTGACAGTGTCACATTCAATAGTATAGTGTTCAAGTGTATGCTTTAGAGGTTTATCACAAAGTTTACATGCTGAGTGTTCCGGTATGGGTACAGCGTTACTAACTTGCCAGATGTGTCTGTATCCTAGCCTAATTCTGGCCACGACTACATCACATTGTCTGGTTCTGTCCTTATGCTGGCCATACCGGTACCTCTTGTTACAAAATTTGTCATATTTACTAATGCTACAACTGTCAGGTCTCTCTGCATTTCTCACTTCTTCTAGATCAGAGTTCATGATTCTGACTTGAATGTTTTTAATTACGGCATTGGACAGACCAAGGTCGCGGTCAACATTTTCTTTCTTACATGCCTCATTGGCCAGTCTATCAGCACGGTCATGATACCTGATTCCAACATGGGACGGAATCCACACAAATTCGATGCGAAAGTTGTTCTCATTGGCAGCTATCACATTCCTTTTAATATCACATGCAACTTTAGACATAGAACCTGACGGGCTGTTCATTGATTTCAAAGCACTTTGAGAGTCACAGAATATCACCCCACCTCCATTTTCTTTGAGGTAGTCTGTGGCTAAGTAGATTCCAGTTAGTTCAGTTTGTGTTGTGCTGGCCCAGTTGTTTAGCCTTTGCTTGTTTGACACTATCATCTCTTTTTCTTTATATATTACAATTGCACAGCCTGTTCTACCTGTGTTTGTCTGCACAGAACCATCAGTAAAAGCATAACATTCACTTGATTTAATACTCTCTATGTGTCTGTTAATAGTTTCTAGTGTGACACATCTCACCACATCGGTGTTTAACATTTGCTTACTACCAACAGGAGTGTAATTAATAGGAACTGATATGTCCAGCAAAGGAGGAATGGCATTAATAGGTTCGTCTGGGGTGATTGGGACATTCAGTTTCAGGAGATTTGCAACACTTTTATGAAGCCACGCCCCAAAGAGAGTCTTTTTTGAAAGGTTGGCGAGATGGTCGGGATTACTTAGATAGAACATCAACTCAGTTTGAGTTGTAGTTTGAGAACTATTGTTCTTCAAAACTTTGACACAAAACATGGTATTAAGTAGGGCTATCCTCTCAGATAGGGAGGGCAGTCCGAGCTCTTTCCTCATATTTACAATTCTGGTTGATTTTGGGCAACCTAGGATGATGCGCATGGCTTCATTTTGCACTACCTCAAGGCTGTTGAGTTGTTTAGGCGGAATAGTCACAAGATGGAGAGCATGATAGTCAACACAGAACGAATGAAGTGAAGATAAAAAGTACGAGCATAGGTGATGTTAATTCCATAGCCCTTGCCAACAAGGGTTCTGAGGGGTTTAATGCGCTGCATTAGTTTGTCACGAAGGTTGCTGACAAAGTTTGCATCATTCACACAAATTCCAAGATATTTATAGGAGCTACATAGTTCCAAGGGCATGCTGTTAATGCTATAGTCAAGAGGCAGAGGGTGAGCAGGATGAGGATTGAGGACCCTCGTCTTGTCAACAGATATTATGAGACCGCATTCAACAGTTCTCCGAGCAAATACATCCAGCAAGGCTTGGAGCCTGAGTTTGGTTTGTGTCATAATACAGATATCATCAGCATAGCATATTACGGCTTCGTTTGGTTGAACTGGAATGTCAGCAATAAGCTTGTGCATCAGTATATTAAAGAGCATAGGACTTAACACTCCTCCCTGAGGCGTGCCCAGCTCAAATGATCTCATTCTGGTACTTTTAACTCCCCTAAACAGAACACTGGCATACCTGTTGGACAGATAACCCTTTATCCATGTCAGGAGGTTACCTTGTATGCCAAAATTAGCTAGTTGCTCAAGTATAATGTCTCTATTAGCTACATCAAAGGCTGATTTAAGGTCTATGAAGGCTGTTTGTGTCTTATCTTTTGAGTGAACAAGATATTCTGCAAAGCATGTCTGTGTGCTACGCCCGGGCATGAACCCGTACAGATTAGGGGCAAGTTTGTCTTTGACTTGAAACATGAGACGGTTTAGAACAACTCTTTCAAGGACTTTACACATACAGGATGTAAGTGAAATTGGCCTGAAGTTTGGAGAATTAGCTTTAGGGATTGGAACTATGTTTCCATGAGTCCATGTCTTAGGCAGAATACCCTGTGTGAGGCTCATTTGATACAGGTCAAGCAGTGGATGGTTAGGGATCTCATTCAACAATCTCAGGGTGTTATAGGTTATGCCATCCTCACCAGGGGAGGATGACTCACCTTTCATTAATGCTGTTGTTAGTTCGTGGTGCGTTATAGGAAACTGGTCGGTAAGGTCTGGTGAGGAACAGGCTATTTCAATATTGAAACCCCTATTAATGTGTGAGGTGTTAAGATATTGTTGTATGTCAGGAGGCAGGGAAGTGATTCGTGACACACTAGACCATTGGTCTAATAGCATGTCAGCATATTCTGCAGGGCTGTGATGAAGCTGGACTGGGGTGGGTGACTTGGTAATGGCTCTAATTTTCTTCCACATTTCTGCTAGAGTGGTTGTTCTATTAATCCCCTGTAAGAATTGTTCCCAATAGGTGTTTCTCACCTGACCTTTGAGCTCACGAAATTCTCTGTTAGCTTTGAGGAATGCCAAAAGGTTATCACTAGTTTTATTTTGCTTATAAGTGTTGGCAAGCTGTTTTACATTCTCTCCTTCTTTGGTGAGGATGGGGTCATGTGTCCACAGAGGTGGTTTAGTGCTGCCCACCTTCCTCCTTGACTTAACCCAGGTGGTATAATATGTGGTAATGACATTTACAAGATCACAGCAAAATTCATCCACTGACCCAGGTGTATATCCAGCATACCATCTGTGGATGTAGGCCTTGAAGTGCAGTTTAAGATTATCTGGGATGTTAATTCTGAGCTTAGGATGGGGTTCACACTTGACATCAGCAACAGTGTATTCAGTAAGTATTGCATAATGATCACTGACAAGGTAGTCTGAGATGACCTTAGCCTTGACATTACTGTCTACTAGGTTATACCCAATCACATAATCAAGTTTGCCCCCATCAGATGTGTCACTTTATCTGTGTCGTATACAGTGATATTATGATTATTGATGTAATTCACGAACACCCTCCCATTAGAGTTACACTGGACATCACCGAGGACAGTGTGACGAGAGTTAAAGTCACCCATACACAGCATAGCATTGTTACCTGATGGCTTTGGTAACACGTCCGCTCGCAGTTCATTACACCGAACATAGATGTTATACAGCGAAAATTGACTGTTTGCTGTCTTTACTGTAAATTGTTGATAGTGAATACTTTCATCATTGTGAGTTTTAATCCATTTACAGACGAGACCATTCTTTACATATGTGAGCAGGCCACTTCCTGCTCCACTATTATATGCTGTAAACCCAGCTATCCTGGGTGCAACTTTCCTCTGGGTGCTGGACGTGTAAGGTTCTTGTAAGCCAATTACATCAATGTAGAAAGCCTGTCCAGTCGTTCCACGTCCCCAGGCGTCAACCTCAAAACAAAACAACATCGATATGCCCAGCATTCCAAACGCGTATCCTTACACTCATTAATATCATCCTAAATATAACATCATACTTTATCACCCACTATAAGAGTGCATAAAACAATAAAATAATACACAGACAAGTTAGGAAATAAAAAAATAATATTTACAACAATCTATATATATATATATATATATATATATATATATATATATATATATATATATATATATATATATATATATATATATATATATATATATATATATATATATAATTATTATTTTTTTTGTGCAAGTAAGAATGCATGTATTTATTTGTATGTGTGTGTGTGTGTTTGTGCGTTGGAATATATATGTGAGCCTATATGTGCATAATTATAATTCGAGAGATGGAGTATAAATTACTATGATCCATGATTAGACATCGAATTAATTAAAGAGACAGACAGAGAGACAGATAGAAAGACAAACAGACAGACGGATATAGGGAGATAGGGACTGAAAAATAGAGTGATAGGAAGACGAACATAAAGAAATACAAAGAGACAGCCTGGTAAAGAGATGGCAAGAGAAAGAACGAGAGGCGAAAAAAGAGAGGATGAGATATACAGGCAGACAAACAGACGAATTGAGAGAGAGAATCGCAATCCACTTCAGCATACACACATTACTACACGCTCCTGTCAGTCATTTTCTTCAGTGTCTTAACTTCTCAAGATATAAGCTTGCTGTGGCCACCCACCCACCCACCCACCAGCTCCGGGAAAACATCTACTTGGTGAAGATAGTAATTTAGATGATAATCACAATTCATGTGTGATGTGTGAAATGATGATAGCTATGCTACTTCAGCACGACGTGCTGAAGTACCATTCCTTCATCTTTGAAACACAATTATTTCCTGGTGTTCTTCATTGAGGCTAGAGAAATTACAAAATGCGCTAACTTTAAATCATTATAGCTCTGAAATGAAGATAGCCTAAACTGTCCCATTTCGGAGACGAAGTTGACTCCCAATACCCTATCTCTTAGACCATGATGGCTACAAATGTACCAGCTTTTATATCACGATACATGAATACGTAATAGTGATTATCACCCAGAAGAGGAAGATAAGTACGCGTGTCAAACTTCCATCTTCTCTCGGACGAAGAACTTATAGCAGCAAGGAGCTTTGATCTTCATATGTTGGACGAGAAACTGATAAAGTTTACGTAACTCAGATGTTTGGAGCAGTTTCTGATTGCGTCTTGATTACGTATTCACTGCATCTTGATTGCGTCGTCGTCGTATAGCGAAGATGCCGAAATAGGGGTAAATGCAATTTCCTGAAAGTTGGTTCCTACATCAGCGAGGGTGCTAATAGATCCCGAAGTGGATATCTCATCACCCAATGATGGGCTTCGCTTGAATGATTAGAAAGGTGGGAAGATTATTTGCCCAGTTATTCAGTCGTGACAATAGCAGGGTTAGTGAATAAACTGATGACCTGTCTGGTTTTGGTTGGTAATGCAACCATTTCGATAATAAGGCCATAGAAGCGACTAGCAAAAGAATTTTATCTGGTTGGGTTTGTAATTGGCTAGATGACTTGTTTTGCAGTCTTATTGGATTATTGATTAGTAAGGTCATGTGACCTGATAGAATTAGTGATGTCTCGACAATTGACTCGTTGATCTGATGATGAATTTAGCTGAAGCGGATCACATAGAGTGTCTTACAGTAATAGTGATCTCCATCTGAGGACAGACCCTCCAAACACACACACACACACACACACACACGTCACCAGCCTGGTCGTCTTCTCTCAACTCTACGCAACAACGTCAGCTAGAGAAAGTGCAGAAGAGGGCATGGAGAATCATGCTCGGAGCAGACTACTCCAGCTACAACAACGCTCTCTCCACCCTGGAAATGCCATCCCTCAGCGACCTCCACCACCACGCACTAGCAGAGTTTGGTAGTGGACTACTGCACCATCCACGTCATCGCCACTTACTGCCACCTGCAGTCCACCCCCCCACCTCGCGCAGCCCGCCACTACAACAAAATTCAGCCCATAAGAGCCCACAATGATAGATATAAGAATAGAACCATCCCATCTATTGTTAAATAATAAACAGCTCCTGATTTATGTACTGTAGAGCCCTGTAAATGTATTGAACGTGTTTTATTATGTCTAAATAACATGCAAGTTTGTATATATTTTCAGCCACAGGCTGCAACTCTATTAATAAACCGTTAATTTTATTATTACTACACACACATACAAGTAACTTGTGAAGACTTACACTTATGTCTTGAAGTTGTTCAAAGACCCGATTGTTAATGGTCTACCTTAGTTCACTTCACTGAGATGGGTGGACAGATATATATATATATATATATATATATATATATATATATATATATATATATATATATAATCAACAACCTCACCAGCCAGGACTCGAACCCTCGACCTTATGCTTATGACCAGGGATTGCCTCCACCGTGCCACATGAACACCAAAAGCAATCCTAGACTTTGTTATATTTTAGGTCTGAAGTAGACTCAGAGATAGAACTGCTAGGACTGAAGTGGTCTCTCCATGAAACTGCTCAGTAGTAGATCTGAAATGAGTGGTGTCCAGCAAAAGACTGACCGGCTCCCCGGGACTGTCATGCCATGGGGCTAACTCAAAATGATATCACAATGGATGATGCATGGGTTTCAAGCTTCTAGAAGCTTCTACCAGAAGGAAGGGTTGGTATGAGTCAATTCCTTGGTATGAACAGCGTTGCAGAAATAGCTGGCTGGAAAATGATCTCGTTGAGCCATGAATTATCCTTAATTGACGTTGCAAATATCTAACTAAGCTAACTAATAATTTACAAGTGTTAAGCAATACATCTACTGTAGATATCAAGTAAGAGTCATGAATTAAATAAGTAATGAGCTTCAAAGGCAATATCACCATGTTGAGACATCTCTGGTAGATCAGTGTACGTGACTAAAGCAGCTGCATTTGACCAAGCTAAATAAATGCTTACTACATGCTCGCTATGAAAACATCTTTGACCCCTACGGGTCAATGTAAAATGCATAATGAAAACTTATTCATCCATAGTGTATAATACTCTGGTTGCTATACTGGTTACAGACCAAGCTAGACTAAACTGGTCACAAATTGCTCGGCCACGTAGTGTCAACCGTCCTCGGATGACTGCATAAAAGAAAAGAGTCCTATCACATGGGTATTGCTAATTCCCTACCTTGGTGATGGTCTACAATGACTGCCCCTATGTCCTACGTTCGACTGTGCAATAGGCGACCTGTGGTGTAATGGTCAGCAAGCTCGCCTCGCAAACGAGTGGACCCGGGTTCGATCCCCGGGCAGTGTGAAACTATGGGCAAGTTTCTTTACGCCATTTGCCTCTGTCTACCCAGCAGTAGTTGGAAACCTGGATGTTAATCGATTTGTGGATCGTATTCCGGGGTAATGGTGAGCCAGTGCAGTTGGCGAGTTGTCCGGTCTTTTCGGACTATTCCTTGACACTGGGTCATGCAGCTCGTTAACTTAGGGTGTGATTGTTGTTTTGGAGACAGCTTCTACATCTTAAACAAATTCACGCCTAGGTGGCCCTTGGGCCGGCCATCCTCGTTACACGAGGGGCAACCATTATTATTATAATAAACAATATTCGGGTTAGCTGCCTGTATAGCAGATTTAGCTATAGATAGTTTACAAAGTGGCTTCTTTACATAGAAGATTAAAGCAATTATGATTATTATAGCGTTAATCACTGCGAACACCACCAAGGCTGAAATGACTGTGGGATGAGACCTATATGTCACAAATGTCATTGGGTGCCACAAGGCTGCATCATTATCACTATCGGTATCCATCGTATCGTCCTTCAACACTGTAATGTTTGCGAAACTTTCACTGCGGTGTAATTTCTGAAGGTCCAATAGATGAGATTTGATAGGTTTCCTGAGAATAGTCGATGCGTCATGGCTCTTGGCCCCCCATATGGTCCTCAGACTCAAAGATAAGGAACACTGTTGTGGTAAGATATAACGTCCTCGTCCCACAATGAAGCTTGTTCGGCGACTCATCAAGGCAGGCCACCACAACAGGCAGCTCCTGTGGGAAATACAAATACACAGTACCCAGGATCTCTTCTAGAAGTACACTGTCAAAGTGTCTGTTAACAAAATAACAAGATTCTAAATTTGCCTCATCTGTGACTAAGTCCATCTCACAATTTGAATAAGACCCGGCTATATTAATTCGTGTAGGATACCAAATAAGATTATCTGACTCCTTCTGGCATGTGGAATATGCTGACAATGGCGGAGTTGCCATGAGAGATCTATCTTGGGAAAGCAGAATAGATGTGGAAACGTTAGTTATTATTACAGCCTGACTATACTAGGGACGGGTGTAATGTCAAATTTCCGGAACTCATGTTTATCCACGATTAGTAGATACAATATAATTTGATCGGGTGTGACAGAAACAGAGAGAAGATTGTAATAATTTTCCAACCTAGCCACAGGAATAGCAGGCATAAGTTTGAGAAAACTAGTAGCAATCCCTACAACCCTAGCGAATTCACTGAAAGGCAACAGAGCGGGAGTTACAATCCCCCTGTTTAACAAGTTAAGGTTGGTAACTAATGAGATAGGATAATTACAATAATATTCTACTTGGCTGGACAGAGAGTCTATCATAGTGGTCATGATGAATTGCTCTTGCAAGGTACTGTATTAAGAATAAGTGAGTTCAGGTTAACCTTATTCAGCAACTGGTTTACAGTCTTCTTAATTTCCTCTAGTTTCTTACTATGATTGGCTAACAGATGAGACTGGTGAGATAGAATTGCAGAATTCTGATCAGCCTGTTGTTTAATTACATTAATCTGTTTTTGCAACTTGGCTAACTCGTCTCCTGTGGCTACCCCATACAATGATTTTTGGATGTAACCCAGAAAATTTAAAAGACCTCTCTTCCTTCTTCTACTCCCGTCACTACGTGCAGGGGGAGTAACAGGAGAAGGTGTGGTAGTTGTATCCATGTAGGATTGTGGAAACTGTTGAATAATGAGGTCCAAAGATGATTTGGTACGCTCCAGTTGCCAAGTTCAATGAGAGTATATTGGAGTGGCATCCACAGTAGACTTATTAACCCTTTTTGTGAGATGAACCAAGTCGTTGGACAAATTAGACAAGGTGGTCACAATATTAGGCAAAGGTTCACATTGCATGCGTACTGCGAACATCTGCCTAATTAGTGATACATTCTGGGGTGGAGACACGAAACAACAGGGCCGTGATGGCTCGTGTGTCAGTAGCCCCGGAATCAGTCAGAGAAGGAGTAGGAGCATCATAGTTCTACAAGTATGGTTACTCATTAGAACAGCAATGTCTATCACACGTGGATCTAGTACACAATTGACATGTAGGAGAAGATAGAACAGTAGGGGTGACACAAGGTTCAGTGGCACCATGTGACTGAGCTGCTCGTGTAGGCTTCAAAAGTTTAAGATTGTCCCTGTGTTCATTTCTTGTTTCCCCTGTGTGTATGTGTTTCAACTGGTACCTATGACCTGACTCGTGTTGCATAATTCTATATGGACCGAAGAACATAGGGTCCGTTTTGGATCTTACATAATTTTCAACCATAGCTAGACAACGTACGACATCACCAATGGGTCGTGTACTTTTATTCCGTTCGGCGGTGAAGGCGTTAGTCGCTTTTTCTAACTCATCCGTGATTCGCTGGTGAATTAGTTTGGACTGTTTATACCGTTCGCCGATGAAATCGTCACCGAAAGTTCGCTGTCTCCCTACTTCAATCTCGATAGCAGTCATTTATCATAATTGTTGAGAGCGAAGTGAGCTGCGTCGCCAATGGATTGATGATAAGAACTGTTAATAGAACTTTGTACGAAAGACATACACTCATCCTAGTTCGTGTTAGTAAAATCCAAATTAGTACGCAGATGGTTAAGAATCTTCCTGTTAAGCCATTCAGCCATCCCGTTGTCTGCAGGATGATGGGCTGTGATATTACATTTATTAATGTGATAAAGTTCACATAATTTAGTTATTAGCGCGTTGTTAAATTCGCCTTCGTTATCTGTAAGCAGAACATTAGGAGTGTCATGCCTGTCGAGAATACGACTCTTAAAGGTTCAGGCAATTGTCTCTGCGCTTTTATCAGGAGTAGGTGCTAGTTCACAATATCGTGTAAACGTGTCTATTATTGCAAAAACATATTTATTGTGATGATGAGTCTTCACTAGACCACCTAAAATATCCATTCTAACCTTCTCCCACGGTCGAGAGGGTGTAGATATTTGAGAACGGGGAGTGGTGCTAAAGTAGTACCTTTATTCTCGTTACAAACTTGACAATTGTCCACATACTCTGAAATCAGTTTAGCCATCTTGGGCCAAAAGTATTTCAAGCGCATTTGTTTAATGCTTCTTCCCTTGCCTGGGTGAGCTAGCTGTGGAGTATCATGCATTAAGACTAATAGCTCGTGTACAAGCGGAGCAGGTATGACTAACTGAGTTACAGTATGAACAGGAACACCAAGTTTGGCTTGCTGGCAAAGAACATTATCGTGAACAACAAATTCACAAATAGGAACAGGAGGTTTAATGTCTAAATCAGGTGTACTATCTTTTACATAAGACAATATATGTTACCACATAGGATCAGCTTCCTGCACCGCACGTACTCGGTCAATATCAATTGAAGGAAATACATGCGTTAGAGCAACATGCCTAGATAACACGTCTGCCACAGAATTATTTATTTCTTCTAAATACTTAAGTAATGGTTCAAACTCCTGAATAGTGAGAAACCATCTAGCAAACATGCCTGACAACTCCTTAGTGTTAAACAAGCTGACAAGAGGTTTTTGGTTTGTAGTTACAACAATTGGATATCCATACACATAATCCTGATATTTCTTTGAAGACCATAACGCAGCTAAAGCCTCTAACTCAGTAACACTGTAGTTCTTCTCTGAATAAAGAGAGGGTACAACTAACATACGCTATTGGGAGTTGCTTCCCTTTTCTCTCTTGTGATAACACTGCCCATAACCCACTGAAGCTGGCGTCTGTGGTTATCATAAAAGGTTTTGAAAAGTCTGGAAAGCAAAGGATGGGCGCTCTAGTAAGACGGTCTTTCAATTCCATGAAAGCACCATGTCGTGGTTCTTCCCACATCTTTCTTAAGTAAGCTTGTTAAAGGAAAAGCTATTTTTTTTAAATCCTGTATAAAGGAACGGTAAAAACCCGCCATACCAATGAAAGAGCATACATCATCTGCAGACTTCGGTATAGGTTATTTACGGATGGCCTCAACTTTGCTAGCATCAACACTAACTCCGTCTTGGTCAACCACATGCCCTAAATATTGCATTCTAGTTTCTAAAATCTTACATTTTGACAATTTCAACTTTAAATTAGCGTCTTGTAGTTTATCTAACACATGTCCCAGTCTCACGAGGTGTGAAGAAATGTCTGGAGACATGACAATTATATCATCCAGGTACACTAGGACTTCAGAGCCCAAATTGGAATGGAAGATACTTGTCATCAACCTAGAAAACGAAATCGGGCTACTATGTAGTCCAAAAGGAATGCATAGGAATTCCCAATGTCCCGAAGGTGTACTGAAGGCAGTTAAAGGTTGACTTTCCTCGTCCAATGGCACTTGCCAGAAACCTGATAGCAAGTCCAGGGTTGAAAAAAAATTACTCTGTCCTAGACTCTTCAACATATCTCCCAACAAAGGCATCGGGAAACGATAGGGGATAGTGACTGTTAAGACGACAATAGTCTACACAGGGCTTCCAGGTACCGTCTGGCTTTGGGACAAGTAACATTGGAGAATTCCAAGTGTGAATTAGATGCTTGTATTTCGCCTTGGGCAAGCATGTCCTCTACACACTTGTCTACCGTTGTTCTCTGTGAGTGAGGGAGGCGGTATGCAGGTATGTAGATGGGATTAGTGCCGGATTGACAAGTTAATGTGGTGTTGAACAAGGTGGGTCTGTCCCAGAGGTTCTCCCTTGAGTGCTATGGCTGACCTGTATTTGTTGAGCAAGTCTAACAGTGTAGGAGGAATGTGGTTAGTGTTAATTAATGAAGGAGGATTTGTTGTTCTGGGGTAAGATGATTGTTCAGTATCACATTGAGTTGTGAGTATGTTAGGCACTGTGTTAGTAACAGCGACCTGAAAATCATTGAGTTCTTCGTCCTTAATGAATCACCTTAAGAGCAGAGAAGGCAACAACCTTCGTACCACGCCTGAAACGTTGATGAAAAGGGAGTCTACTGGCCAAGTAGAGTTTTACCATTCCATCATGACTCTGGTGTAGCGAACAGTCTATATTAATCCCTCTCGCCTTTACCTAGGATTATTATGATCGAGACCCCCTTGCTCTAACCAGATAGTATCTAGCTTGAGGGAAACTGCGGTTAACTGATCAGGGCAAAGGTGTATATCATGTGTTAGTTTCCCGGCAAACGCCAGAGAAGTAATAAGTGTTAGTTTGTGTGCTAGCCCCCACCGCTGAATTGAAGACTTCATCTAATTGGTCATTTCCGTGAGAAAGAATCTGTTTTCTAAATAAATCGGGACAGAACCCTCGTTAACTTTAGATGACGCGTTGATTAGTCCGCAATTCCGTACGGTATTAGGAGTTTGACATACATACGCGGTTACACTAACGATTTCTTGGTTGACTGTAATTAAATTCTCATAAGAGATTATTACTATTCGGTGGGCTTTCATCGTTGGGAAGCCGATTAACAAATGCCCTGGAATGGAGATTCCGTCCGCCACATAGGTAAAACAATCTATATGAGTATTCCCCAATTTAAACCAAAGCTGTATCGCCCATATAACGTTAACTCCTGGACCATTTGTACCTGCAATACGAGGTAGTTGAATGTCTGTCCAACAATAGGAATCCGTAGCTAAAGAATTTAAAACATGAGACTCAATGACATTAACTTCAGCGCCTGTATCTAATAAGACTGAAATGCTAGGCTGATCCACTTGACCCCACACAATGGGTCCTGCTCTCCCTCACGCTTGGAGAAAGGTATTAAAGAACTGGGATAAAGACAACACTAGTGGATCACAGGTACCGGAAACTGGTAAAGTATCATTATTTAAGTGGTTACTTGAGGAGGCAAACTGTAGGTTTCCGGTTGTGGAGGAACAACTGTGTTATGGGTCTTCTGTAACGGAAGGAACTGTTGATATCTATGACACTCAAGTGCGTCGTGTGTCCGGACTTTGTAGATGAAACAGTACTTGTTCCCTGGTGCCGGAGCTGACTGACTCTTCCTAGGTTGTGATTGAGGTTGTGAACCCTTACCCTGTGTAGAAGGTGTAATAGGCTTGTAATCTGTAGCAGGAGCACGCCGCTGAAACAGCATTGTGAGAATTAATACTTGGACATTTTGGTTTAATGTGACCTGGGACTCCAATAAAGCGACAAACTATTGGTTCTTTTTTCTTAGATTTCTGTTTTTTAGCACCTGCAGACGACTCATTGCTGTCCTTGGGTTTACTTGTTACTGTGCAGTTCAAAATGTCCTTAGAAAATCCTCCCACATGATTAATAGGTTCCTGAAACTCCATCAATGTAATCTCATTAGTTGTAATAGCTTCAGACACTTTACGCCTAACCTGTGTAGGACCACTAAGTAAAATGATACTAAATTGTACAAACTTGAGGATAGACTCAGCAATTGAACCTGGTTTACTACCATTAACTGCAGGTAAGTCTAGCCATGTGGACTTCATGAGTGAGTTAAGCAAGTTTTGCCTTGCGCGATCAACACGCACTAAAAACTGTGAGGGTTTCTCTCCAGAGTTACGTTCCATCGTCAAGTAATCATGTAAAGTTGATAAAAAGTCTGTCTGGCGCTCCTTGGCACAAGCCGATCGCCACGCTTTCTTAAACTCTTCCCATGTAGCTATCTTGCTCATCTCCCCATATTCTGCAATATACCGTGCCTCAGATTGAGGATCCATATGATCAATGAGATTGTGGGCACAGTTAATGATCTGAAAGTGTATTGGGTTCGTACCTGAACACTTAGACCTAGCATATTCTACACTGTTGGCAAACCAAGCCTCAATCTCGCTTAATTCCCCTGAAAAGTATGGGTACTTGAGGTCGAGATTGGTATAGGTGTGGTTTACCACCTGGTTGGGTGGAGGGGTGTTTGGGTGAGATATGTTTAACCTGGCTCTCCTAACTGCTTTCCTAAACCTTTTGAACACTGACGTGATGGGAACACTAGACGATCTACGTCTTAGATTATAACTATGTGGCATAGAGAGCGTTGCTACACATAAAATATAACATATGTCTGTAAATTGTCTAAATTGCGAGAACAAAATTACAAAAAAAATTACTCCTCAGGTAAGTCGTGAACTCAACACTTCACTGGTTAATTAACAATGAGTACAATTAGTGTAAAGGCCACTTAACCTGGTCAGAAGTAATAGCAGGCGATGAGTGAGGAGGGTCTGACTGCGTCGCTCTCAAGGTCGCTCAATGGTGGGCGGTGTACTCCTCTCACAGCTGATGCCTGGTTGAGTCACTGGATATGATGTATAGTTGACGTTGTTTAATGACGTCTTCATGCGTCAGTCACTGCATCCCTGATGACGTGGTAGTTGGCGTTGCTTAATGACGTGTTCATACGTCAGTCACTGCGTCACTGAAGACGTGGTAGAAATTTTACACTGGCTTTCACTAGACGTTGCTCACTGTTGTTGATGTCTGTACTGAGCACTTGTTACTCAGGAACTCAGTAGGGATAAATCAGGTATGAGCTGTCTTGTTACTTGTGGACCCGGTGTTGAACGTTGAAGTGAACGTTTGTAGACGTAGGTAGATGGATTGTCGTAATTTGTATGAAGTTGTAGACACTTTAATTCTCTTCTTGGGTTAGGAATAGATCCCGCGAGGCTGCTACCAGACTCGATTGTTAATGGTCTACCTTAATTCATTTCACTGAAATGGATGGACGGATAAAAGTCGTTGTATCCGCCAATACATTTTCTTTTACCTTTGATGTTGTGGTTATCAAGGTTATATCTTTGCAACTCCAGACTCCACCTTAAGATTCCTTGATTCTTATTACTCATTCGCTCAAGAAAAGTCAATGGATTATGATCAGTGAACACCTTTACAGGGTGTTTAGCAGGATATATATATAAATCTCAAAGTGCCTTAGTGCCATGATGAGTTTTAGTGTTCTGGTCAATGATGGACCCCAAGTACTCTTCACACATACTCTTGTACCTGGCCAGCTGCCGCTCATCAGCTCGGCACATACGATCGACTCTGGGAGGTTGACAACCCTTGCATTGCCGAAACCTGTGGTCGTTCTGGTCCTGCGTCCTCCAGGAATGAGGGAAAGTGAACGGGAAGTACTCGAGCGGGTGTACGTCGCCCTGCCTGAGAGTGAAGTCATTAGCATCGTAGAAGTTGAAGTGTGTACACAGACCGTCCAGGTTGTCTGCGTGTGTGGGGTGAGCCCACACGTCCAGACAATGGCTGCAGTGCTGCACCATAAGCTTGGAGGAGCCTAGTAACATAGTACACTGGCCGTTCTGCCATACCAGACCAGAGTGAACTTTGGATGAACACCTCACTTGTTCCGCCCCTAATAACAGGCAACGTGTAGGGGTCGCCGTTCACCAGTAGGTTGAACACGCTGAAGCCTAATGATATCACGGTGTGTTTCTCGTACTTGAAAGTGGTGTGTCCGAGGCAGGAAGGACTCCGAAAACACGACTTAAAGTTACTGAAGACACCAGTCTCGGGGTCATAAGTCATGTCAGTCTGAGCCACGGAGTAGTTACAGTAGCCATGCCAAGCATACTGGTGACCGTCGAAGGTGAAGAAGTAGGGGTCGACATGTACTGTATACAGCAGTGTCTACAGCAGTCGTCTATGTTACCTCTGGGGAGCCACCCCTTCCTGGTACACTGCCTCACTACACAGTGACCAGATAACTCTGCTCCCTTTCTATATTACCATTCTTAAAACAATTTGTACAAAGGGTATATTAACGTTCTCTAAGCTTTTCTCTACAAAAGTGTATATAAACATCACTATATTTAATTCCCTTAGTTTGAAAACGGATTTATTAAAGTGAAGAGAAGCCCAATGTATATATATATATATATATATATATATATATATATATATATATATATATATATATATATTTACAGTTGTACCTACAGAGAAGTCAGGCCACTTAATCTAGTACTGAGGCCAGAGCTGGGTTACAGGTTCTAGGTTCTGAGGTAGACTCAGAGTTAGAACTGCTAGCACTGAAGTGGTCTTTCCATCAAACTGTTCAGTGGTAGATCTGAAATGAGTGGTGTCCAGCAAAAGACTGACTGGCTCCCTGGGAATGTCATGCCCTGGGGCTAACTCAAAATGACGTCCCGGAAGATGATGCATGGGTTTCAAGCTTCTAGAAGCTTCTACCAGAAGTAAGAATCGGTATGAGTCAATTCCTTGGTATGAACACCTGAATTCACATCAGCAGCGTTGCAAAAATAGCTGGCTGGAAAATGATCTCGTTGAGCCATGAATCATCCTTAATTGACGTTGTAAATATCTAACTAAGCTAACTAATAATTTACAAGTGATAAGCCATGCATTTAGTTATCAATTAAGAGTCATTAATTAAATAAGTAATGAGCTTCAAAGTTGATATCACCATGTTGAGACATCTCTGGTAGACCAGTGTACGTGACTAAACAGCTGCATTTGACCAAGCTAAATAAGTGCTTACTACTATGAAAATATCTTTTACCCCTACGGGTTAATGTAAAATGCATAATGAAAACTTATTCATCCATAGTGTATAATACTCTGGTTGCTATACTGGTTATAGACTAAACTAGACAAAACTGGTTGCACACACACACACACACACACACACACACACACACACACACACACACACACATACACATACATACACCACACACACACACACACACACACACGCTGAGTCAGGGAGCAGTCGTGGTTTCTTGGAAGTTTAAAAGCAGCCAGGGGGCAGGGTGTGACCCTCCTGCTACCCTTCCCCTCTCTCACTGTGTATTCCAATGAAAACAAATGAGAATTCGAACATCAATCATCAATGATCAGTGTCCTACTGATCATGGAATGCTCTGTAGCCCTTTTACTGTAGTGCCACAGTCGTGGGCAGCCGTTACCGACGGTCTGAGGTTTGGGCCAGTATTGACATACATACACCAGTAAAATACTCCCGGCGCATCCTATTCAGCTTAAAGTGAGGAAATTGATACTCTAGCGATAGTGTTATTGTGTTATTAAAATCAACTTTTTTACCACCTTCGAAGAAATGGACGTGGTGGGGGCATTGTTCTCTTTTGTCTGTGGTACACGTTGTACCACATGCATGCTCGCCCTCGATACACTGCCTCCATCATACATTGTGTGATATACCAACTACCTCGCTCACCCACCGAAGACACTCTACACCGTAAAAAAAAAAAAAAAAAAAAAAATATATATATATATATATATATATATATATATATATATATATATATATATATATATATATATATATATATATATATATATATATATATATATATAAAGGCTTTTAAACGGGTTTTTTGAGTGTCCATGATGACAAACCCAGTTAAGGGTATAAGAGTACCAGTAAAACCTTGCACATAGAAAGGGCATATTATCATTCTCTAAATCCTTTCTACAAAGGGTATATTATCATTCTTAAAACTATTTCTACAAAGGGTATATTATCATTTTCTAAACATTTCTCTACAAAAGGGTATATAAACATCAATATATTTTAATCCCTTAACTTGAAAGAGGATATATTAAAGTGAAGAGAAGCCCTATGAAAATAACTCGGCAGTGATTTTCCTCACATTAGCGTCGGTACACCACTTCTCTTCCACCACCGTCCAGTGAACCACTTTGGTCAAGACAGTCCTCACACGTATTTCAGTTATGATGCGGTCGGTGGTATCACCATATTATACAACCAAGTATGACCTGGTGCTTGACTCTCGACTTTGGCGGGAACTCACATTAAGTTCCCACTTTGCAATAGTCCTTTTCCCACAAAGACCGGTCATAGCTTCTCTTCTTAGCACTTCCACCTCGTCATCAACACCGTCAGTCTCTGACGAACACATTAATAATTTAAATATTCCGTTTATACGCAAAAAATAACTTCAGAAACAATTAACTCCATCCCGCGGCTCCCGAGGCGGTCTCGCGCAAAGTCTAGGTTTATTTAGATTTTGATCTCGCCGTTCAGCATGATGCTCGCTGTGAGAAAAGTCGGTGCGTAACCCAGCGCTCATTGGTTGGCTAGGCATATTCGAAACCGAGGGTATTTAAATCTCTTATCTTATATCTCTTTCTTTTCTTTTTTATTTCGTTTTCTCCTCTCCTCCTCATGTATAGGTGTACAGTAAATTTACTTAGGTTAAACATGATCATTGAGATTGGATGTTACATATTTAGTCATTTAAATTATTATCACACTTGCCTCTCCTCTTCTCCACATATCGTCATGATTAAACATGATTAAATTATGTTAAGATGATCCAAATGGCACATGTAATTAATCAAAAATAATTTTCAACCCAAAATAAAAAATTTCAGCGCATTAGTTCACGAAGTAAATTAGGAGAAGTAGTGTGTCATTTCGTCAAAACTCTTGGTGGGATGGAAATGGTGTCTGACAACTTTGTGGAGCAGTTATGGCATATATTGCCAAAAAATTATTGTATTCTAATAAAATACTATTTCAGACTTTGAGTCATTCAATGAAAATTTGTGGTTATTGATGTCTCGGCACGCACTTAGTGTTATATTTTCAACCATTACACAAAGAATGACTCAAAGATATCTTGAGATAGTAAAAAGAAATACCCATAGAAGATAATATAACAACCAATTGCAACAAAAGGGTATTATCGATAGCAGTATACACTATTATGTCAGAAGGGTATTATGGGGAGCAATATACCCTAGCACGTCCGAAAAAAAAAGAGCATTTTACACATCAAGGGGAATTTTGGGATAAATCTACCTTTTTTCTCCTAACATTCCCTTTTTATACCATAAAATTTTTACCTCATTACACCATATCAGACTACCTCAGAGTTTGGTGCCCGTGTAGTGGGGCAGCTAAATGCAAATTTTCAAGAGAATCATGCAGATGGTAACACAAGCACCAAATTTGGCATGGTAATTTTCTAATGATTACTAGTCAAATATGCCTGATTGGCCATTTGAAAATTCAAGATGGCGGCTATTTTTCAAGATGGCCGCCATATTGAACTGCAAAAGCTGATTTTTCTTAATGAAATTGATGTAGCTGGTCAATCTGAGTGATCTTGGTGTCGATATGTATGTTTTCAAGCATGCTCAGATGATTTGTTATAGTTTTAAGTCCAATGTATCATTTTTATCCACATAAAATAACAGTTTTAGTAAAAAAAATATAACAAAATGAACTTACTAAAAAAAAAGTACTCACTATTAGCACTGGTTCCTGTGATTTCTCCTGACAGTACATCTTTGTGCATTTACTGCAGTTCACATATGCAGCTGCAAAGTGCTGTGCAGGAAAGTCCAGAGCGAAAGCATTTGCATCTCTGGTTGCAGTCTTTCTTACAGGAACATTTGGTCAGCTCCCGACAGCATGCCGTAATCGGGGGAAGAGTCGTCCAACGTATCTGCCATGCATCTCCCCTCTGCGTCCATCCCCAGTTGACAGGACTGCTGGTTCTGGATTGGAGATTGTTGCCTGGCCCCAGATGATACCAGCCTGGTAGACAGCCCGCTTTGCATGTTCCTTGAGGGCTGCCTGCGTTGGTGGAATGGAGTCATATGGTCTCTGCTTGCGGGAAAAGAGATTTAGTCTTGCCTCATCTACACCAGTGGCTGCACCAGATCTGTCGTACATGAGGACAACAAATCTTTCCAGCTTCTGCAGGTCAACATCAGCAACTGTTGTTGGACATTGGATGAGTTTGGTGAATGTTTCTGAAACTTCATCACAGACATTCCTTGTCTGCCATGCCGATTTCTTTCCTTTCCCGCGGAAGCCAGACACAACGTCACAGCCAGTGAAAGAATGAAAGTATAGGATCCCACTAGCTTTCTTAGGCCCTATCGCAGAAACTACATCATGAACTGAAATCCATCGATGATTGGCTCCTTGGGCAAAGGCAATCCACATGTTATCAAGACCAAGCTCCTGTAGTGATGGCAGTACAGATACTGCTATGACGATCACGTTAGTGTCATTGGCTTTGATGATGAAGGACTTGCTACCTTCCATTGCTGCATCCCTAGCATACACAAATATTTGTGTGTTTGCTTCCTCATGACAGCATGGAGCCACAGCTTCTAGGGACTTCTCTGTATTGCTAATGGCATCTTCTCCCTTTGTCACAACCATCGTGCTTGTCGTCTGTGCTTCACACATTTTCTCAGCGAGAAAGTGGAAGAGTTCTGTATTGTTTTTGTCAACTCGCAGAAAGCTTCTCCAGTTTTTGGGAGTCTTACTGGTTCCTGTCACTCGTCTCCTGATCGCCTGTCCTCGTTTCGACCTGGCTTCAGACTTCAGACTTGACTTTTTGTACACATCAAACACTACATCCACCCTATTGTATTTGGCACCATAGAATTCCACTTTGGGGAAGATGTCTTCTCTGGCATAGGCATCAAAAGTCTTTGAGGTGCGTGAAGGCAGGGCATCGATCAATGCTGAGCCATCTATGATGATAACATGCCCATGTGGTTCTCTCTCTGTAGCATTCACTTATGCTTGGAGAATTTCAGCCAGCTGTGACTTCTGACATGTCACATGTCACTGAGGGAGGCAGGAGCTGACTGGTTCTCATGCTTGAAGAAACTTTGCAAGTCATACTGTCTGTTCTGACTGGAGATGAAGAGTTGCGAGAACAGCTAACAGTCATCTTTCAGTACCTTCTCTTTGGAACTGCTAACAACGTGGTCATGTTTGAAGAAGGAGGATCTGTTTTTCTTAATTGGATGGAATAACAGACATTTACCTTATTTCTTTAGTCCCTCTAAGAATGACTGGAATTGCTCTTTTCCTCTGCCATGGTGTGTACCAACCATTTTAGCAATATCTGGATCTACAATGTTCTTTGTGTTTAACACCAGAAGGTCAGATGACTCTTCTTGGAAAGGGTTGCTCATCTCCCGCAGCACCTTGGAATGTGCTTCCACCTTTTCAAAGAAAGATTTCTGTGCACTCAGGGTCTGCTCATGATGTCGGCTGCTGGTGGTGGTTCCATCTTTTGCACCTGACGCAGCTTCATATCCAGCAACAAGACGACTCACTTCAGGTCCAGCCACCATCCACCTACGAAGTGCTGCTGGGTCCTCAGTCAACCCAATTGCTCCTCCATCGCCTTTAATCACCGCATTGCTTTGTTCATGGGCTTGAGCAATAGCAATGGCAGAGAACTCTCTTCCTGACTTGTGGACAATAAAGTTCCCCTTGTAGAACTCCCTCGCTACCTCTGGATGTTGTTGCTCAAGGCACATCATGTCTCGAAGGTGAATTGGAAGCCATCGGGCATAATTAACATTGTTGTTTGCAAAAAAGTAGGGAATTAGCTCTGAGAGTGCTTCAAGGTAGAGTTTGAAATTGCCTTCCCTGAATGAGCGGATCAACATGAAGATGGTGAGGTCCATGTCCAGCACAAGGTTCCAGAATTGGAACTGTGAACTCTCAAGCCTCCGCTGTTTACACTAGACTTCAAAGCTCAAAGTTAACCTTTCAGACTCATCAGAGCAATAGTCCTGATATGCCTCCTTCATCAGTTTGTACAGTACAAGCTGTATACTGTGACTTGATGTGCTATTCTTGTCATAGTTACACTTGATACAGACAGAAAAGACTCTGCAGTACCAGACGAATCCACTCCTGCTTCAACAAGGGAACCGGTCCAACCACTGTCTTGTAGCAGCGTTCCTAGTGATCTCAGTGCAGCCATCTCTAGTGAAGTCCCCCGAACATAATAACATACCTGTCTTCTCCATACTCAGGCCAATGCCATTGGATTTGTTTTGCCAGGGCATACAGTGGCTGGTCAGCAGCTATGACTGGGATTTAAACTGGGTTCAGAAAAGCCACTGTATCACGAACCTTTTCCATGACATGCTTGATGGTTGCCACAGAGTGTGCCTGATCTCGAAGCAGGGGAAGCAGAGACGTAATACTCACTTCAAATGGCTGACTCCTCTTCTGTGCTGCATGGTGAGCTGCCCACGCGATGCAGACTTCATCAGCCACATCCTCAGTGAGCAAGACCTCTTCTAGCCAAGCATACTCTTCCTGCAGGTGTGACTGGATTGATTCAGGTGCTGGCAATGACTGAGGTGATTCCAAGGGAGGATTGGGATTCTTCATAATATAAGCTGGTCGGACATTGGTGAATGCCTCTACAAGCTCAGGAACTTTCTTGACCTTCGTATCTGCATTCCGTCTGAGTGACTCACGCTCCTCACCAGCCTGCTCAGGGCATGGATGTTGGAAGATGGACACACTGGTCCCATGGAAGGACGTTTTGGCCTAGTCGCAGTGGGGTTGTGGTCAATGTTGTTCCACTGCTGAAGTCGTGAACAACTGCTTCCTGAAGATTGGTGGACACACCACTCCTCTTCCACGTACAGGCATACAACTGCTTCTCCTAGCTGGGCTGATAATTGTAGAACTCTGTCATATGAAATGCTGACCCCATTTTCATGTAGATGTCGATGAGCTGCCTCTTTCTTGTATTAGCAAACACAGACATGACGATGTAGATAGCAAAAGGTGTCTCATGGTCCTTGGAGTGTCTGTGAATTTGTGTTCCTACCTTGCAGTTGGCAAAGCAGTTGTACTGTAAGAGCTGTGACATAGCAAGGTCAGACTTCGATGCACCATGTTCGATCATGCATACAAATTGAAGCAGTGATGGTGGAATAGCCTGTTCAATGCATCCTTCATGAAATGTACTGCTGAAGTGTGACTTGTGCTGAAGCATGTCCCGTCGTATCATCCCAGCAGCTTTGGCCAGATGGATCGCGTCACCGTATTTGCTTCCTTGTGCCAAGATTGAGCCAACATCCTTCTCAAAGGCCAGTAGGATATCTCTTCCTTGGTGATGAGCTTGCAGCTGGGGGATGTGAAAAAGCATCTGGTCCTTCAGTCGAGTAGCATGAACATCGGGCGATCCAACACCCAGCTGCTCAAGTCTCTGTCTGTAGAATGTGACCAGGTCAGCAAGTTTGAAAATGGGTGGTTCAGTACCTTCACTAGAAGCTTTCATCTGAGTGATGTAAGTGACCAATTCAGAGAAAGCAGTTGGGTATGCGTCCTTGTTCGGATGAAGCTCTTGTGCTTCTTCTTGCTCATGAGCATTTCGGTGTGTTCTTTCTCGGTTGTACAGGTCTGCCAGGCAGCGAGGGTGATACTTCAGTTCTTGTGCCACAACATCTTCTCCACTTAGTTTGGCAAGGAGTTTTCCATTGCTAAGTGTCTTCGCACAATCATTCAATCTTTTTTTAAGTTTCATTGTCATTGTATGTCTTATGTCATCTCCCGAAGCTTCTTCCTCACATAGAAAGCATTCTGTTGCTTTGGGGTCTCTGACCATTCGTGGTATCATGCTACTGCTGCTCTCCTCTGTAGCAACTGCAGAGGTTCGCCTTTTCTGAGCTGTATTTAACTTTGTGTAGTTGAAGAGAAGTCTGCAACTGTGCCTTGTTTCTCCTCAAGCTCTCCTCTATCCCATCATCTTCAACACGTCTTGCAGGGTCAAGCTTGATTGGCAGTGCATTGATTGAATGCAATAGAGGAATATTCCTTGCCAAGCTCTTGTAATTGTCATCTTTTATGGCAGGATTTGCATGTGGAGACTTAAGATCGCCCTTCTTATCCTGTTGACAAAGACAACACTTTGCCCAGTCAGTGAGGAATGATTTGTTGGTAGATTTTGTGTCCATGACTATTTTTGATCTTCAGGGCCGAGGGTTTATCCTTTTACCACCCTGATGAGCAATTTCTTGTATGAGATACAACTAGGTTCATGCCTTTTGCCCTACACCTAGTCCGACTGTTCATCCCGTGCGATCTGTACACCATCCAGATAACTAAAACCCCATTATCCTTGGCTCGGCTCTCCCACGCTGGCACATCCTGTCAATTCAGGTGCAGCTGCGTAACTGATTTGGGGTTGGTTAAGCAGCATTTGGGACACTAAGCTGTTGCATTATAACATGCTTTTTCTTAGCTGACACTGAACCCCATGCTGGGTTGCACGGCAGTGATGTCACCAGTGTGCCCTGGTAATGCCCGACAATCACTTCCTCACACGCAGAGACCCTCTGCATGCTACCCTCACCTAGTTGGAAAAAACATAAAACCAGTACATAAAACCAGTCATAAATAAGACAAATATATATCTGAGAGTATCAGAAATAGAAAAAAAAATCATCTGAGCATGCTTGAAAACATATCGACACTAAAATCATTTAGATTTACCAACTACATCAATTTCTAAAAAAAAAAAATCATCTTTCGAAGGTCAATTTGGCAGCCATCTTGAAAAATAGCAGCCATATTGGATTTCCAAATGGCCAATCAGGCAGATTTGACAAGTAGCCCCTAGGGTATGATCATGCCAAATTTCATGCTTGTATCACCATTTTCACGATTTTTCCATTATCCGTTCTACTAGTGTGCCAAGTTAGTACTTCATGGTGATTTTAACGAAATTGGCAGCTGCTACTATCAAAAGCAGTAAACTTTTCTACGCATGCTCAAAACACCCTTGACCTTATATAATCTGGCTTAGCAAAGCAGAACCTACTACCTCAAACACTGCCTCCTACCGGGCGTTTTACATACCCATCAGTGTTTTGGTCTCCAGTTACCACGACCAGCCACGTGCAAAGCCCTTACATCAAGATAACTGACCGGTTACTGACTATGTAACGCTTGTCTTTGGACAGTGAACTGTTCAGTATCCCTAGACTGGAGTAATGAGTGTGGATGACATAGGCATCAAATGGACAAGTTACATAAACACCAACCAGGAAGCTCACAGCCACTTCTTTTCTGAGAAGTCTGTCAGATTACACCCAGCTGATTTGATCATTTACTCTCAATTACAACAACTGCTACAGGGCCCTTCACAACAAAGTTATCCGCAAAATACGCGCTACAAAGAAGTTGAACTAACCAACCAAGCTGCAACACCTAAAGCAGACCAACATCAATCAGTGGTATAATGAGCTTAGGGAACTATATGGACTAAGCAATAATACATAACCACTCCCCTGTTTAGCCATCTCACTAATGGTGACGCAACTGAGCAAACTAACAATCACTTTGCAACTTTATACAAGACGCTCCCCCAGCGAAAGTTTTGGTTTTGACTGGGCCTATGTTAATATTGGAGTTGCCATAGATCCTCAGCAATTTGTCACATAAAAACTTCTTACACCACCCACTGTCTCATCAGCTTTCTCGATTAAGCTTACTGCCATATGAAAAGAAAAAGCAAGACGTCTGTGGCGGTCGCTTTCATTGACTTCACTAAGGCATTTGACTTAATCAACCACAATTTAATTGTCAACAAAGCCATCGACCTCGGGTTTTGGAGAAGTCCTCTACCCTGACTCACAGACTTCCGTAGTGACCGACGCCAAGCCATACGTTTCCGAGGGGCTATCTCCACCTATCAGTTACTCACCTGTGACGTCCCCTAAGGCACCAAGATGGGACCACTCTGATTCCTCATCCTCATCAAAGGTGCCCTGAGATTTACACCCCCCGGAAATATGTCGACGACTCCACCATTGGCATCAGTGTGAACACCTTGGCTCCTGACTACAGCGCCCTCCAGAGCAGACTCTAAAATTGGGCCACCATCAACCATACCAACACCATACCCCATCTCCCCCCGTCACATTGGGCCCCAGCACACTCCAGGTTGTGGACTCCACTAAGCTCCTTGGTGTCACTAGAAATAACAAACTGAATTGGAAAGCATTCTTCAGTGCAATTATCCAATCTTCCTGCTTTCATCTCCACTTTCTCCAGCGTCTCAAGTCCCTCCAAGTTAACGCGCCTGTGCACTTGGGTGCTTACTCAGCACTCATACTTCCTAAACTCACCTACGCTCCTTTTACCTGGTTATCTTCCTTAAATGCCACATAGCGAAGACTTCTAGAAAAAGTGCAAAAGAGGGCATGCAATTATTCTCTTCCCCACCTACTCCACATATCAAGAGGCGCTCAGTACACTGACCCTCTCTGCTATCTCTGATCATCACCACGACCTTATCTGCGAATTTAGGGATTAGAGTATCTTCTCTACCATCCTCGTCACCTTTTTCCGCTACCACCCGAGATCCCTCGTCCACAAATTGCTGTTTGACACTACAACAACATTCAGCCCATATGATCACGTACTGATCGCTATAAGAACAGCCCAATCTCAACCATTATAACAATCATCAGCAACTCGAAGTTAAAGTGTGTTCACTCCCTGCCAATCTCACTTTTGTACTACTACTGTGCTTATTGACAATCCCTACCCTTGTCATTATATATTATATTTGAAACTCTTATGTCACTTGTATATTATGTGTCAATCAAGTGACTCATCCCCTAATTATATAACTTTTACCATATCTGTGATATTTACAGCCCCCTTTGGATGCCACGCTCTTTCATTAACCGTCAATTATTATTATTATTATTATTATTATTATTATTATTATTATTATTATTATAATTATTATTATTATTATTATTATTATTATTATGATTATTATTATTATTAAGGGAGTGGACATGAATTAAATTCTGGTAGAAAAGATAATAAAACTATAATATATAAATGAAGCTGTGTTACAGCCATATTATCTCATATATGATGTATTCGTTTCGTCGTTTCCTAGTTTTGATTATTTTTATATGTGCCATATCCATAATTTTTAACATTATGTTTTTACGTATCAATAACTTTCTTTCCTCTATCTCTCTTAAGACATCCTTACATTTCTTTTATTCTTTTTTTTAAATCTTCTGTAGGTTGTATTCTCAGTGTTCTCTTATTCTTTTTCCTCTTCTTCTATGCTCTGTATCTTCCTCCTTTGCTCCCACGTTCATTTGCTCTTATACAGGTCTCTCCCATAAGCTCCATGTCATGCCAGTTTTATGAGCTGATGTTATGAGCCTCAACAATATAGCCTCAGTCAGTAATATGTAGGAGTTACTATTATCTGGACCAGGAACCCAACTTAACATAAAATAGCTTATCCTAACCTAACCTAACCTAACCTAACCTAACCTAACCTAACCTAACCTATCCTTACCTAACCATGACCTAACGTAACCTGACTTAATTTAATTATACATAAATAAACCAATTAAAGCCAACTTATCGTACACTATAAGAAAAAAAAGGAAATAAATATATACATATATTTTTTATAGTGTCCCAAATGGTAAACCCTTATAAGGGTATTTGATTATTAATAAACCCTTGCATAATATCATTCTCTAAATTTCAAAACCCTTACTTTATAAAATAAGGTATATTACACTGGTCAACATAAAAAAAAAATTCTCATGGTTCTGGATCAAAACAGTCTGATTCTAGTGTAATTGTATGTGCAGAACTCAATTATGACATTAATATAGCTGTATCAGGCTCAGTTTTCCAGAACCAGCATATCTATATATTTAGTGTACCATGCTCTTCATACAGTAATTTATATGCTCATTGGCTCCACTTATGCAATTATTTTGTCCTGATTTGTGCTTTTTTGTTTGTTCCAGTTTGCTGATTCATGATATTGCATATCTACACCTGCATGATTTGTAATTACTCTGAAATTAACAAAACATGGAACGTCGCAAGTGTGTGAACAGTGCTGACAGTTTTTGCTACATATGTGGTGCCTTCACTCCTGGTAGCTTCAAGAAACCAATCACAAAAGCTGTTCGACTGAACTACAAAAGTTACTTCAAATGTCATTTGGGTGACCAAGACAAGAAATGGGCACCTCATGTAGCCTGTAAGTCTTGTGTTAACCACCTGAGCGAGTGGATGTGTGGTAAACGAAGTTCAGGAATGCCGTTTGCTGTACCAATGATATGGAGTGAACCTAAAGACCACAGTAGTGACTGCTACTTCTGTCTCACAAATATTAAGGGAATAAAAATCAAGACACGAGGCAAGGTACAGTACCCCAATATTGCTTCTGCAATCCGACCAGTACCGCACAGTGCTGAACTTCCAGTCCCAAATCCATCGACTGAATAAGAATTGAGTGATTCCGATCCTACCTCTACCTCAATGGAAAACGACTACCAGGATGACTCTGAAAATACCAGGCCTAAAGTATTTATTCAAGAAGCGCTTCATGATCTCATCAGGGACCTAAACTTGTCAAAAGAAAAGGCTGAAGTTTTGGGATCCAGACTAAAGCAGCGTAACCTGCTAGAAGATGGAGTGCATATCACTACAGCGCGTTACCGACATAGACAGCTGTCTGCAGTTTTCAAGATGGCAAACAACCTTTGTTATTGCGAGGACGCAGTATCTCTCATGCAACAAGTCTGCAAGTCTGAAACATACAAGACAGAGGATTGGAGGCTGTTTATAGACTCAGGAAAAGACTCTCTGAAAGCTGTTCTTTTACACAATGGCAATCGGCTTCCATCTGTCCCAATAGCACACGCAACAAAAATGACTGAGAGCTATGAAACAATGAAAATTCTGTTGGCCGCTATAGAGTATGAGAAACACCAGTAGAAGATATGTCGCGATCTCAAAGTCATCAGTTTACTGCTGGGCCTTCACAGTGGCTACGCAAAGCACATGTGCTTTTTGTGCTTGTGGAACAGCAGAGCTGATGCAGAGCACTATGTGAGAAAGGATTTGCCGACAAGACCAAGAGATGCGCCTGGAAGGTTTAACTGTGCTCACAATCCGCTTGTAGATCCAGAAAAGATATTTTTGCCTCCACTGCATCTAAAGCTCGGTTTGGCTAAAAATTTCATCAAAGCTATGGATCAATTCGGTGCTGGGACTCTATACTTATCTCAGAAACTAGGTGGTGTGGTTTCCGAAGCCAAGTTGAAAGCAGGTGTCTTGAATGGACCACAAATTCGTATACTAGTTAATGATAGCGAATTCACCAAAACATTGAACCCACTGGAGAAAAAAGCATGGGAATCATTTGTCAATGTGTCAAAGAATTTTCTTGGAAACTATCGTGCTGACAACTACAAAGAAATCCTAACAACCATGCTTCAGAATTATCATGCATTGGGAGCAAGGATGTCCTTGAAATTGCATTTTTTCCACTCTCATATTGAATTTTTCCCAGGTAACCTTGGAGACGTTAGTGATGAACACGGCGAAAGATTTCATCAAGATATCGCCATAATGGAGAGCAGATATCAGGGACAATTCAGTCCTAACATGATGGGCGACTATTGCTGGACACTGCAACGAGAAGAGAGCAAGCTGTACAAGAGAAAGAGTAAAGTTCAGAAGCACTTTTAGAACTTCATATTTTGTCATTATATAGGATTTGAACTTATGTTTTTTGGTACAATTTTTTATGAGCTTATCTGTGATAGGTTTAAAATTGTATCTTGCATGACGCGATAATGTTACTATATTTACTGTTTTTTTTATTCTTTAAGAAAGTAGGTCTGATGGTAGAATGAAACATCCAATTAATATTCATTAATATGAAATTAGTCATGAAAGCACAGTCACATGAGATAATCTCATCTTTTGCACGACACGTGATGGAATATTAAATATTTGTACCTATTGATTTTTTTATAAAACCTGGTCTGATAGAACAAAACAAATATCAGATTCGAATTCAGCAATATGAAATTAGTTGTGTGAGCATGATCTCATATGTGAACCATTTTGGCTGTTGACCAGTGTTATCATTATCAAACCCCTTATTGTACAAAAGGGTATATAAACGTCAGAGCATTTAAAACCATTAGCTTGCAAAGGGTTCATTGAGGTGAAGAGAAGCCTTATGGCAATAACTCAGCAATGATCTTCCTCACATTACCATCTACTGGCCAAGACAATGCTCATACGTTTTTTAGCTATACCGTGCATGCTGCAAAAGAGCAGTACCACAATCACTATAGGTAGCATCACCATACACAACCAAGTATGACGTGGTGCTTGACTTGTGAGACCCCTGACTGTTGGTGTACACTCGCGACATTAAGTTCCCATTTTGCAATAGTCCATTTCGCAGAAACACTGGTCATGATGCCTCATTCTAGCACGTCTACGCCCTTCACCAACAATGTCACTCTGACGAACTTATTATTACTTATAAGAGTCCTTTTATTTATTTTATTTTATTGCAAAAGTAAAGACCTCGTCTTGGCTTACTAGCCCGATCAAGAATTAGATTCCGTGGAGGGCTTGGTGCTGCTCATCGAGGTGCTGATTGCCTGTTAAAAGGAAGTCAGGAGGTTACCCAGTGCTCATTGGCTCTCTCGTCATATTCGAAACCGAGGGTGTTTTAGATATCTTCCCTAATCCCATATCTCTTTCTTTCCCTTGATGTTACTTCATTTTATCTCCTCAAGTACAGCTGTACATGATCATTAAGATTAGGTGTTATAGTTAACTTCTATCTTCCCTTCACGTCACCTAGTTAATTATTATATTCTGCGAAGATGATCCAAGTAGCTAATGTAATTCATTAAAAATAATTTTCAAACCCAAATAACTTTTGTCAGCTCATCAATTTACAAAGTATTTTAGGAAGCAGTGGTATCTGGCAACTTTAATGAGCAGTTATGCCATGTGTCGCAGCTGATTTTGATTTTGATTTTACCGCGTACAGCGGTTACTTTATTGTGCACCCCACACTCATCCTGTGAGCGGTAGCGCAAAAGGAATACAGAGTAGGGTTTACAATGGGTCAAAATAATTAACCCCCGTGGTCAGGATATTATGGCACTGAATGTTACACAGTATTTCAATTACATTATTTGTTTAGTTCTATACATAAAGGGTAACTTATTCACAAATGCGTGAGTACAGGCGTGTGAGGCAGTATGTCTGGCCGCACACTTTGTTATTGACATTTGCGTGAGAAGTATGCAAGCACATTGTGTATTTGGTTCTATACATGAGAACTGATATAGATACTAAGTGCAAAAAAGTGGATTCAATCTTAATTTGTCTTCTATCTTGCCATTAGAGATGAAGTGTTGTGCCATTTCACACACAGTGTGCTTGGACCTGTCCCTAAAAGGTTCTATCTTCACACGGTCGAGGACGTAGTGTTCAAGTGTGTGGCCATATGTCTGGCCACACACTAGGGGAAAGGTCACGGCAGGGATAGCTCCGGAGGGATAATTATCAGATATGGCCAGAGCTAGGTGCGGTCTTGGGTATGAGAGTTTGTTGACCAAACTGGAGTGGTCCACTGAAGAATTGGCGAAGGCCAAGTTAGAAATTGAGAGGGCCACGTTGGAGAACTTGAAATTAAGGGAAGAGCTGGAGATGTTAAAAGGAGAGGCTGGACGAGTAAAGCCAGTGGCTGACGAAAAATCAAGCGAGTGGAAAATTGTGAGTAGTGTGAAGACCAAGCTGGTGGTAAAGAAGCACACGAAGGATACGACAACAACGACAACAACAGCTAAGTGTACCAACCCGTTCAGTCCCTTGATAGACGAATTGGACGTTAGTACAGTCAGGGGCAGGGATGAAAAGGAAGGTATAAAAACTTTAATTGTCGGTGACTCACAGGTAAGGTACATGGACAGGGCCTTTTGTGGTAAAAACAAAAATAGGATGAGGGTGTGTCTGCCAGGAGCTGGGGTGGGGGATATAATTGACAGGATGGACAATATCTTGTCTGGTAATGGGAACAAACCCATTATCTGCCTCAGTGCAGGAGGCAATGATATCGGCCGGTGTAGGAGCGAGGAGCTTCTTGATAAGTTCAAGGCAGCTATAGATCGTATTAGGACTAAGGGAGGGATCCCTATCATATGCTGTGTCCTGCCTAGAAGGAGAGTTGGCAGTGAATGGTTGTCAAGGGCAGTTGGTGTTAACGACCGTCTTCACAGATATTGCAAGTCAATATCAGTCCCATTCATTGACAACTGGGACAACTTCTATGGCAGAAGGGACCTTTATGCTAGGGATGGGGTGCACCTGTCTAGGGATGGAGTAGCAACCCTGGCTGGGGCTCTAGAGGGGGCAGTTCAAAAGATATCGAAGTCTTTAAACTGCTAAGAGAACATAGGGGCACGGGGGTGGAGGAGACTGCAGTGGGAGCGGGTAAACAAGGCGAAAGATTACAGGGAAATAGTGTTAGGAATGATGACATAACTAAATTAGACAGGGAGTTTAAAACTAAACGCGGTAAGGGGAGGACTCAGAACACGACTAACTTAAATGTATATTACGCGAACAGTAGAAGTATGAGAAACAAAATGAATGGTATTAGGGCCTTGGTATGTACCGAAGAAATCGATATAATTGCATTCACTGAAACATGGATCAACCTAGACACACGTGAATTACCAGTCGAATACCAAATTGCGGGTTACAAACTGTTCCATACCGATAGGCAGACCAGGAAAGGAGGCGGAGTAGCAATCTATGTTAGGGATAATCTGAAGTGTGAAATAAATAAGGAAATAAAAACTGAGAGGAATACAGAAACAATTTGGATAGAATTAAGCGACGGTCGGGAAAAATTAATCACAGGAGTAATATATAGACCCCCCAATCTTGATAGCGTCAATGAGCGACTTATCTGGGATGAAATGCGCAGGGCTTCCATACACAACAAAGTCTGTATAGTAGGCGACTTTAACCTTGGCCAAATAGATTGGACCGACCTTACGGGTAACTCAGAATCAGAGGATTTTCTCGAGACGATCCAGGACTGTTTCCTAAGTCAACATATAACCGAACCCACACCGGGTAATAATATATTGGATTTAGTTTTGTCAAACAGAGAAAACCTCATTAGCAATGTCGAGGTAGGGAACGAACTTGCAAACAGAGATCACAAAGAAATTCGATTCCAGTTAGATTTTCAGGGCAGACGTAAGGAAAATTCCACTAAAGTACCAGATTTCAGAAGGGCAAACTTTGACAGTTTAAAGAGGCAGCTGAGAGAGGGGGTGTCGCGCTTGGCCGTGAACCTGACAGATGACACCGACCTGATAACGAGATCTGAGATTGCCGAGTTCCACGACAATATAAATAGTGAGTTACTTAATGCACAAAGGCAGAACATACCATACAAAAAACTCAGATCAAACAACAATGACCCTAAATGGATAAATAATTATTTAAAGAACATCATTGGCCAAAGGAAGGCTATAGGTAGAAGGATAAATCGTGGCGAAATTCACCTCCGGGACTATTATAGGGTATTGGCGAGTAGGGTTAAAACCGAGATAAGGAAAGCAAAGAGGAATAATGAGGTAAGGATAGCAAGGGAGGCAAAGACAAATCCCAAAGGATTCTACCAAATGTATCAAACTAAAACACGAGAAAAGATTGGACCAATACGGTCAGACTCCGGCGAGCTCACTGATAACGACGGAGAAATAAACAATAATTTGAATAAATATTTTTCAACAGTTTTCACCACCGAAAATTTAAACATGATACCCGAGGCACCGACTCTATTCAGAGATAGTGAAGAAAACAAATTAAGTGAGATAGTAGTGACTAGTAACGATGTTAGTAAGCAAATAGACAAACTAAAGCCTAATAAGTCACCTGGTCCCGATGAGATATTTGCCAGAGTATTAAAGGAATGTAAGGAAGAGCTTAGTATGCCCTTAGCAAAGTTGTTTAACATGTCCTTAAAAACAGGTGTAGTACCAGAATCCTGGAGGATAGCGAATGTAGTACCGATCTTCAAGAAGGGGGATAGATCACTATCCTCTAACTACCGCCCAATCAGTCTAACATCAATAGTTGGCAAATTACTGGAAGCAATCATTTCAAGCTCTATTCGAAATCACCTGGAGAAGCACAGATTGATCAATGATTCCCAGCATGGCTTCACAAGCGGACGTTCTTGCCTAACTAATCTATTAACATTCTTTTCAACAGTTTTCGAATCAGTGGACGAGGGGCACAATTATGATGTGGTATATCTCGACTTTAGCAAAGCCTTCGACAGAGTACCCCACGAAAGACTAATTAGAAAGGTAGAAGCTCATGGCATCAAAGGTGACATCCTTAAATGGATTAGGGCGTGGTTACAGGACAGGAAACAGCGAGTGAGCATTAACGGCACTAAGTCCCATTGGAGCAACGTCACAAGTGGAGTTCCCCAAGGCTCAGTACTTGGACCATTATTGTTTATTATATACATAAACGACATAGATATCGGCATAGACAGCAACATAAGTAAATTTGCTGATGATACTAAAATAGGACGTGTTATCAAATCTGACGAGGACTCGGCAAAACTACAGGAGGATCTAAACAAATTTTTCGAATGGTCTGAAAAATGGCAGATGAAATTCAACATCGACAAATGTAAAGTACTCAGTATTGGAAATGTAAACAGGGAAACCAGATACCAGATGAACAACGATGCCATAGAGAAATCCGACTGCGAGAGAGATTTAGGAGTAATGATAAGTAGGAACCTTAAGCCAAGTAAACAATGTGTTTTTGCTCGTAACAAGGCTAATAAAGTACTTGGGTTCATACAAAGGAGTGTTAGTTACAAGACTAGCGAGGTCATCCTAAAACTGTATCTTGCTCTTGTGAGACCACACCTGGATTACGCAGTCCAGTTCTGGTCACCGTATTACAGAATGGATATAGAATCCTTGGAAAGAATTCAGAGGAGAATGACAAGACTAATCCCGGGTATTAGGAACCTTGAGTTTTGAGACAGGTTAAAGCATCTTAATTTGCACTCCCTTGAGAGACGTAGAGCGAGGGGCGACCTGATAGAGGTGTTTAAGTGGAAGGCAGGGCTAAACAAAGGGGACATTACAAAGGTACTCAAATTATCCAACCAGGAGCGAACTCGTAACAATGGTTTTAAATTGGACAAATTTAGATTTAGGCGTGAAATAGGTAAACACTGGTTTGGAAACAGAGTAGTGGATGAATGGAACAAGTTACCAAATATCATCATTAACTTAAATACGCTGAATTGCTTCAAACATAGGTTGGATGCTCATATGAGCAATAGGGGTTGGGTGTAAACGGGACTGCCCAGTATGGGCCAATAGGCCCGCTGCAGTTTCCTCCATTCTTATGCTCTTATGTTCTTATTTAGTCTTGTTTACATCTGCTTGAGGAACATACTGCCAGAGGTACTTATATCCTAACCTTAATCTAGCGGTTACAACATCTTGTAAAATAGTGATCTTGTTAACTGCTCCATATACATGCTTCACTTGATACATCTTTTCATGGTAAACTATGGATCGACTAGTGCCTGTTTGCACTTGTCTACTTGCGTCAAATTCATCAATAAGCTCTTACCTAATTATAGTTTTAAGGGTTCTTTTTTCTGACAGACCCAAATTGTATTCAACAGTGTCTTTTTTAGACGCGAGTTTGGCGAGGGCATCAACTCTGTCATGTTTCATGAGGCCTATGTGATAGGGGATCCACAACAGTTTGACCTTGACACCCCGGTCAACAAGGTACGCATATTTGTGTCTGGTTTCAGAGACAAGCGCGTGACAACTTGAGTTGAGGGTGTCAAGGGCAAGTAGTGAGGATAGAGAGTCACTGATGATGAGACTGTCAGTGACAGTGGTTTCAATGAATTTAATAGCTGTGAGTATGGCAACTAATTCAGTTTGTAGAGTGGATGCCCAGTTGTTAATTCTAACTCCTTTCTCAATTATATTACCGTCAGGTTGAGTCACAACACTAGCACTTCCAGGCCTCCCACAGGCGGCGATAAGAGATCCATCAGTGTAGATCAGTGGTTCTCAACCTTGTTTGCCCCATGCACCCCTTGCACCATATGTCAGAATGTCATCCCCCCCCTCCTTTCCAAGATTGTCTGCCTCAAAAAGTGCATTCCAAATAATAGGCATATAATACTGAAAATCCTTTATTTTTTCCATATTAGTACATATTCATTTACAATTTTACGTGGATTATTTTTGTAGTGGAGTTTTACGAATTAAATGCCAATTGGAAATGTTGTTGGATTTATAAAACTTGAATAAAAGTAAAATAGTTTTTTTTATATTTATAATGAATTACTTAACAGACCAAACTGAAGCATAATATGCATATAATACTGAAAATCCTTTATTTTTTCCATATTAGTACATATACATTTACAATTTTACGTGGATTATTTTTGTAGTGGAGTTTTACGAATTAAATGCCAATTGGAAATGTTGATGGATTTATAAAACTTGAATAAAAGTAAAATAGTTTTTTTTATATTTATAATGAATTACTTAACAGACCAAACTGAAGCATAATGCAATAAACAAAAAGTTCAATATTATACCAGGATATTGTAAATTTATAATTAATTTTATTCAGATGAAGATTACAGTCAATGAGAAACCTGTGATTGTTTTTTCTTCCCCAATTCTGGGATACGCGGAGGAGTGCTTGAAAGGGCACAACGCAGGTCATTTTCTACCTCTAATCTACTACGTTGCTTCGTTTTAATTTGCAACAGAGTTGAAAGGCCTGACTCACAAAGATATGTCGACACAAACGGAAGCAATGCACGGATAGCTCTTTCTGCCACTTTTGGGTAGGAATCGCACATCAAGGGCCAAAATTCTGTGATTGATTTCTCATCGAACATATCTCTTGCTCCCGAATCACTTTTCAGCTCCAGAAATTCATCTTGAGAATCATGAGGAACTTTTTCAACTGACAATTTGAATGGATTTCGCACTAAATGCAACTCATCATCACTGAGTTCAGGAAAACATCGGCTGAATTCATTTTCCAGTGTTGTCAAATGCTACAAAATTTCATTTTTTGCAAATTGTGGAAGCACCTTGTCTTCACCACCAACAACAAGAACGGATGACATTTTCTCAAACATTGCAACATTTTTTATGTTGACCTTTCTCTTCCAATTTTCCAGCTTGCTCATGAAAGCTTTCAAGGCATCCATGAATTTTATGATGTTTGTATTCCTTCCTTGCATCTGAAGATTCAGTTTATCCAGCTGCTCAAAAATATCAACCAAATAAGCAAGGCGCATGATCCATTCCTCATCATCCAGCCAGGCAAAAAATTCCATCTTACCCTGAACTTCAAAAAATAATTTGAGCTCATCTCTAAGCTCAAATATTCGCTCAGTTACATTTCCTCTTGACAGCCATCGAACATTTGTGTGGAAAAGAAGCAAATAATGGGCTGCATCCGTGTCGGTACATAACTGCTTGAAAAGTCGTGAGTTGAGAGCTCCTCTGACAAAATTCACAATTTGAATTGTTTGATCCAAAACCTTCCCTAGCGGAGCTGGAAGTGTTTTTGAGGCCAGTGCCTGACGATGGATCATACAATGAATGCCTTTCACTTTTGGAGCTCGCTTTTTCACACAAACTTGAAATCCTGATTTTGTCCCCAACATAGCTGGTGCTCCATCTGTACAGCACCCACAGATATTATCCCACAAAAGATTTTCTGATTCAAAGAAAGAAGAAACCTTTTCCAAAATATCCGAGGCCTTGGTAGTTGTTTCAAGAGGAAAACAAAAGAGAAACTCCTCTTTAAATGAACCTGAGTGAACATACCTTGCTAACACCATCAACTGGGAACACGATGCCACATCAGTCGGTTCATCAAGTTGAATTGAAAATAAGCCAAATGCTGAAGACTTGATCTCCTGCACAACTTGATCCTTGATGTCAATGGCCATATCGCTTATCCTCCTTTGAACAGTACTGTTTGATAGTAGAACCGCTGCAAGTTTTTTCTCCAATCCATTTCCCAACACAATTTCCACCATCTTGAGAGAGCAAGGTTTGATCACATTTTCCCCAATTGTATGTGGTTTTTTCTGCTTTGCCATCTCCAGTGCTACGACATAAGAAGCTTCAGTAGCCTTTTGGTTTGTTTCTTTGAATGCCCCTGTTGAATCCAGCTTCATCTTTTTGAGAGCATTCCCATGACATTCAAAAAAGTTTTGGTCCTTGTCCTTGTGTTGAGGATGAACATTCTGCACATGTCGCTTCAACTTTGTTGGCTTCATAGAATCATTTGTCAAAGCTTTACTACAAATAACACATTGAGGCCTTTCTTCTCCATTGTTGATGATGGATGTGAATCCATATTCAATATATGAATGATCGTACCCTCTTTTTTTGACACTCATGATGGGCTCCAAATTCTGTAAATAAAAACAAGAAAAAGTCAAAACTATAAATGGATATTTTCACAGATAAAAAAGTGAAATATTTATCTTTATTTTTTATTTAATCAGCAACATGGCTGGCATTAAGAAGTAAATAATGCCAGTGACGCACAAAAAGAATATGTGTAAAATGCACAAATATGGGAGATTATGGTCCATGTTAACACCACAAAAACTAGAGAAGCACAGTCACCAATGTGAGTGCGAAACCAACAAAATACTCACAAAAAGTGGCAAAAAACACAGGAGCTAACAGAGAGAAAACCCGGCGTGACCTCTCAGTAGCGCGGATCATTGAAGACTGCTCAGAACTGCAAGCATTGAAGTATGAGTCACACGTCATCTGCGAGAGTGGGGGGCCCGGCAGGGGTGCAGCGGCGTCACTTCACCGAGGGGTAAGGGGGTTGTAGGGGTATCGAGATATAATGTTGTCTAGCACTCAGGATGGATGGAAACTCTAAGGTGGTTTTCTTGTATAATATAAGTTATATGATAGACAGTCTGGTGCTGGAGGTGCCGTGTGGTGAGGGGCTGCTCAGTAGAGACGTTCGGTGAGTAGCATGTTGTAGGAGGTAGATGTGCAGGAGCTTCGTTAGAGAAGATGTTGCCTGTTGCTGGCCTCCTGGTTGAATGAATGCTCACAGTGTGGAGCTTGCTGGAGGAGGTGTTGCTTGTTCAGGAAGATGGGCAGAATGAGAGCTGGTTGGTGAGGAAGCTCAGAGAAGGACAGCTGGTGGGTCGCCATGCTTGCTGGCAGGAGAGAGGACTGCCAGGCAGGCGAGGAGAAGCGAGGGGCCGCCAGGCAGCGGCGGAGGAGGAGGTGTTGCTTGTTGTAGAAGTGGGGCCGGAATCAATATCAATGGTGAGACAGAGCTTATATACCCAGCAGCCGTGAGTCACCTATGAGTCACGTTGGGAAAACCGGAGAAGTAACCTGTCTTTGGCTCGGTTGCTAGGATACGGCGGCGCATCTGGTGACGCCGCTCGTTTGGTTGCTAAGGAAAGTGTCGCAGGTGGGATGCAGCTACTCAGTTTGTAGGGGAGACGTCCACTACAGGGTGTAGGGGGTGGGGGTACTCGTGACAGGAGGCTAGGTCTAGGACTCTAAGCAAAGCGTAAGCTTTCGTAAGGGTACTTGCAGACGGACCACTCGGTGGCGCCTATATCTTTCCTTTGTGGCAGCCCTGTCTATGGGTAATCTATTTCGATCCTTACGGTTGAGGAGCTTGTGGTGAACGGTTTGATAGGCTGCTTGCAGCAGGTAACCGATGCATACTGAATTTTGTGCCGCCCTGGGGAGCTCAAAGGCAATAAAAAGATCAACATTCTAACAATTTGAGTTTGCTAATCTGTGGTCCCAATTCCCCCCCTTGAAAACCTGAAATCCCCCCCTGGGGGGAATTCCCCCCTGGTTGAGAACCCCTGGTGTAGATGGTCTGTGTGATATTATCATCAGTCTGTAGAGTGTATATGTGTTCAAGAGCTCTCACTTTTGCAGTGTGTTAGAGATAAATACTTTGTATAATTAATTTTTTAGGCGGATATATCGGAATTGTGATATCAAAGGGAACTGTCCGCCAGGGTGGCAGGAAGCGATGCTGTGTCCCAACTTTGTACAGATGGTCTCGTCCAAACATCTTCCTATGTGTAGCTGTAGTTTGGATCCATTTAGATTCACCAGTCACATGGTTCATTCATTCTAGCAATTTAAAGGAAACAATGTTATCAGGATCACCACGCAGAAGCCTCAGGGCTATCATGAGGTTGACTTCAATTATTCTATCTTTGACACTGGGTATACCTAGTTTTTTCTTCACATTAAGTACTTTAGTCCTCATGGGACATCCTAGGATAATTCTAAGGGCTTTATTTTGCATATTCTCGAGCTTGTCAACGCCTTTCCTGTCGCGAAGGACCAGGGCTTGTACGTGGTAATCCATCAGAGATCTTATATAGCCTAGGTACATTGTTTTAACAATTCTAATATAAGCACCATATAAGGTCTTAGTCTGTCAGTACGTTGGCGGGTTAGCTGTTGTATGGCAGGTAAGGTACAAGGGGCGGAAACACCAAGATATTTAAAAGAAGAAACATAGTCAATAGTGTTGTTTACCTATCCTGAACTTGGCGGGGCCGCGTTTGCGGTTACTAGCTTGTTTGTTGATCACCTTAGTTTTCCCAGTAGAGATAATAAGACCGAGGTTCTCACAGGCTGCGTATACATGGTTCAGGGTGGTTTGCATTTCACGATGAGTTTTAGTATGTATAAGAATATCAATATCATCAGCATAGCTGATTGTGATATTGCTGGGGCTGTCTGGTATTAAATTTAATAGTGCATTCATAAGAACATTGAACAAAGTGGGGCTAAGCACTCCACCTTGAGGGGTACCAAGTTGCATATCTTTGACTTCACTTCTGTAACCCTGAAACAGTGCAGGAGCCCTTCTGTTGGTTAGGTAACCACTTATCCAGTGTAGCTAGTTGTAGGGGGGGGGGGGGGGGACGCAATTCGAGCGCAAAGCCAAGGCCACCTAAAACTCAAGGCCTGACCGTAGGTTTGATGAAGTCATGGACAGAGGCCTGTCCGGCACCCGCCCCAGGTGCCCGCTTCTTACATAATTCTTTCTCTTATCCTTAAACGCGTTTAGGATGCATTTAATCTTTCTAAGATCCTTGTGTTTTTTTATATTTAGTAAATAAAATTTAATATTTACACAATGACAATATTTTTCTTACTCACAGGAAAAAAACGGAATGGTCGTTTGAGGATGAAATGTAGGCAAAACAGATTTTTGTATGTTACTGTGATATTTATTTGATTATTATTCCAGTAACGCCCTGTAAATTAAAATCAGTCTCATTATCAAAAGTTTTCTTTTTGTTGTTACTTTTAGCTGCAATTTCATTATTAACTATGACTTTGAGAAATTATTCAACAATATATTTGACACTGACCAAATACACAGCTGAGGAACTTTCTTCACTGAAGTACCACATGGACAAAGTTCACTCATGTCAAATACATTTTCCTCATATATATATATATATATATATATATATATATATATATATATATATATATATATATACAGTATATATATACAGAATAAGCCGGCATCAGTGTGTATGTAGCCTACTCTCCTTTAGACATTTCACCTGAACCAGTCAATTAGAACTCTATATCTCGAGAAAAAAAATTCTGCCTTAACAACACGAATAATTAAGAATAACAAGAGCTGCGTTCATCTTATATGAGTATTACCTTGTAAGTGTAATAGGTAGCAGGCAGCTATCAAACATGGAGGTACTAGCGATTGGGAAGATATTGGAAGCATAATGTATTGTCTAATGGTAGACCCTGCTGCCATATGACATCACGAAAATTGTGACCAAGTCCCAGGTTGCTGATCTGACTTTCTGCCTCATTTACACACAATTGCAGGGTCTCAATTGTTTTTCTTACTTGGACAATACAACATACATATATCGTTTCTCACTATTGATCTTTTTTCATTTTTGTTTTTCTTTATGGTTCTTTATTATTATTATTATTATTATTATTATTATTACTATTATTATTATTATTATTATTATTATTATTATTATTATTATTATTATTATATTATTATTATTACATTTTCGCCTCCCAGGCCCCGATGTGGGTCTATGACCTGTGCCCGGTTGGGCTAATCCCCATAAAAATACAAAAAAAGGTTGTGAATGGAAGGGTAAAAGGTGAGCATAAGGTACCAGCCTCCTCCCTCCACCTCCCGTCCTGTGTTACAGCCATTCCAGCTTCCAAATTATTATTTATTTCACCACAATATTCCCGCATTCCGACCTAACGAAGGATAGAATACGTGAAAGTACTGCGCACATCTTGGTATGAATGATATATTGCATGGTGCTCGAGGAAAAATTACCTGTCATCCTCACTCCTCCAAACACCCGCTATCCCACGCCATCCCAAGCTTTCTCATTTCTTCATCATTTATTTTAATGGCGAAAGACAGTGTTTATTTATATATAATGTGTATTATCTTACCGTGGTATCAGGATAACTGTAAGGTGGCTTCACATGGAGTAATCTTGTTATGTATTGTGTATTTCTTTCGATCATTTATTTCTCATCATGCTTTACTCTTAACTCTTAGGATACCCATGTTCGCTGTCAATACATGCCTATACTTACTGTATTTCTAAAGAAATGGAGTAACTTAGACTTGAAATTTTGAAATCTCTCCACACAACCGTGAAAATAATGTGGATATTATATCTGAAATGTAACCTCAAAACGTAATGAACACAAACACTTTTATACTTCTAAGAGCTCGAAGGAAAACAGCCTCCGGTTGTGACGTCATCTTCATAAGTGAGGTTTGTTTTCTTGACGGGTGTGGGCTGTGTGGCTTAATAGAGATCCTTTATGTTGTATATCGTAAACTATTTACAGTCAAGTGATCAATATTCATAAAAATATATGTAATACATTACTAATAAGAATAGAACTCTTCATAAAAGTTTCAAAGTGATCAGCTTAGGTTAGACATTGTCATATTTTTGACACCAAGGAAATATTGAAGTATGTTAAGGATCCACTGATTGTACAGCATTTACTTTCTCCCTCCCCTCCCTTTACCATAGCTTATACTCTTTCATCTTCCTACTTCCTATTCTTACTCTCATTTTTCCTCCAACCTATCCCCCCCCCCCCTAGTCATCTTCCTATCCCTTCACCCTCAACTCGTCCTACCATAAAGTAACCCTGTCCAGTTCCTACCAAATATGTTGTTCTTCTCTCAATAATTCCATCTGTTATTTTTATCTTCCTTTCCACCCGCTAAGATAAGATAAAGCCAATGTTATTTTTCAATACAGAGTATGCTGCATTACTTCACGTCAATATTTGAGCAGGTTCCGGGATGTCTGTAGATGACAGCTGAATGAACATATATATATATATATATATATATATATATATATATATATATATATATATATATATATATATAATCTTGATAAAATCACACGGGAAAAGGGAAACAACGGAGCACCTTAGCTAAGGTGCTCCGTACCTTAGCTAAGGTGCTCCGTTGTTTCCCTTTTCCCGTGTGATTTTATCAAGATTTATCTTATCCACGTTTTCATTGTGGATCTACATGAAATATATATATATATATATATATATATATATATATATATATATATATATATATATATATATATATATATATATATATATATATATATATCTTGATAAAATCACACGGGAAAATGGAAACAACGGAGCACCTTAGCTTTCGTCTTTATTCAAGACATCTTCAGAGGCAAGACGAAAGCTAAGGTGCTCCGTTGTTTCCATTTTCCATTGTGATTTTATCAAGATTTATCTTATCCACGTTTTCATTGTGGATTTACATGAAATATATATATATATATATATATATATATATATATATATACATATATATATATATATATATATATATATATATTCATATATATATATATATATATATATATATACTTCATTTTTAGTCCATTTAACACGCGGACTTTGAACATACAATCAACGACCTCACCAGCAAGGAATCGAACCCTCGACCTACTGGGTGTGACTAGGGAGCGCTTACCGGCTAAGCCACAAGGACACTAAAAGCAGTTCTAGACTCTGTTATATTTCACACAAAGCCTGTTCATCGAGCTGATGGCGCCGTGAACCTCAATGGGAAACTGCCCGTGCCTCGTATGTGGTGTCAGTAGCATTTTACCGATTCGGTGAGGTCGTTGATTATATATATATATATATATATATATGTAACCGTTCGGAATTTACTGGACTTTAATTTCTCACTTGACTTGGGGTTTATTAAAGATTATTAGATGGTAATTGCAGTGGAAGAGCCCCTTAGTGAGAAATCCCGAACCAGCACAAAAGCACTTAACTTTACGAAACAAAATGAATTGTCCGTGACCCGTGGTACACCAACATGCGCACTTTTTAACCTGAACTTAGAATACTACTCTGGGGAATAAAAGTTATACATGATGTTGAAATTATTAGAAACTCAGGCACTGCCTCATTAGAGGATAATAAGTTTAAAGTATTAAGAAATGTTGCTTGCACACATGAACCAGGCCTTAAGGGCTTTCAACAAAATATCAATCACTGAGAAAATGGTATTAAAAACATAAGAAATTAATAACTCTACAATGAATAGGCCTTAAGGGCACTCAGCAAAATTATATCTAGCACTGAGAAAAGGGTATAAAAATCAGAGCTTATTAACTCCACCCTGAATTGGCCCTCAGGGCACTCAACAAAATTATATTACCCCAACAGATACACACCTCCTAACCTAACTTAAACACTACTCTGGGGAACAAAGGTTATACCTGAGATTGAGATTATAAAGAAATAATAAATGCACACAGCATACATTAGTAACTGAAAAAATAGTATTAACTACACACAAAAATATTGTCACTATTGTTAAGACGTTACTGAGTCCACCAATACCCGTGAACCGTGCTTCCTAACCTAACACACACACAGATTCCACCTGCATTCCGTAGTTGGTTAAGGCACAACCAACAAGCACCCGTAGTTTAAGGCCCAGATCAGCCTTTCTCCACCTTGGAAAGTGTACCTCTAAACTTCACTGACTCTTGGCCCCATTGTGCGGCCCTGTATCACTCAGCTGACTTCACTTTACCCCCAGTACATCCATGAAACGGAAGGAAGTGAGCCAATCAGACCTTGTACAGTTGAGAGAAGCTTTAGCTTCCCGTTAGCAAGAGGGTTTCACTAAGCTGCTCGAGACATGTGGTATTGTGAACCGAGGTAGAGGAGAGCTGATGACCCCAACGATCGTCCCGTCATCAGCTGGGCACCCAGACGGCTAGACTCACTCAAGAGATCCTTGATACCCGGCTAAACAGTGACAGGCCTACACTGATCGGTCCAACGGCTACAATCGCCACCCTCAATCATCAACGGCAGTCTCAAGCGGCAGTCAATCTCTCGCAGTCATCACTCTCGCAGTCAATTTCTCCCAGTTAAGTGGGTTCTGACGGAAACCCTGAAATGAACTCACTGTTAGCTCTTGTTAACTTTATCACTGCCCTATCTAACCCTGTCTGAGATAAAATTAGACTTACTTGTTATACTGCAATAGCGCAACACAGGTGACTAGGCCACGTGACTAATTCTGTGACGGACGCTCAGGGATGTCCTGTAGGTCCGATCTCTTTCATTTGACTGAGAGAGAGCCCGCCTCATGTCCTCTCAAGGCGTTAGCTTAGGCCTACGTGACATATTTTCCGCCTAACTAATAACTCCTTGGGACACCCGTAACACTATTCAGACTGATAAACGTTCTATAATAATTTCAAATTCAATAATAGTCCCTTAACTTCATGAATCGCATCATTATTAATTCGGCAAATTACATTTAATCTCATATAGGCCTAGTTCCACAACCTCTCGCTATATGCTGGGAGCGCTCTCTTCCCTCAGACGACCTTGAAACTCAGTATCGCCAATGGCGAGGCGTTTGAAATTACACTGAAATTTCTGAATATTACACACACACATATATATATATATATATATATATATATATATATATATATATATATATATATATATATATATATATATATATATATATATATATATATTGTTACGAACCCCTCCACCAATTGTCCTGATCTGCCTACCCAGCACCACGAGCAATGCCATCTTGGGACGAGACACGAGTATGACTCGTCTTAGTTACCACTCCGGGGTTTCCCTTCTCCATATCCTGGTTGTTGCGTCACTTCCTCCAAGTCTTCTTTGTCAACTCGAGTTCGAGGAGAGAGCACTACACTCTGGGAAGTGACCACAGGATCACCTATCCTCTAAACCTACGGCACAGTGACTACCTACCGTCTTCTTCAATACTCAGCCTTGCTCGTCAGCCATCTCAGCTCCGCACTTAAGTATTTGTAATCTTGTATTGCCTCCCCCACGTCCACTTGCTTCAAATTGTTTTATGTTGTATTAATATGTATATACTGTTAATGTTTAGGTTAAGTATGGTTAAGGGTAATTTATAGGAAGCTGATTATTTTGTTAAGGAATTCATGGTACTTTATTATACACAACGAAAACTCGCATCCTTTGTCTACCCTCTTATAGTCCGATTGTCTTTGTTTTTTTTTTATTGTTGTTACATGTTGGGATCTGGGTAGACTTTTAACTATATTCTAAATCCCCAACTCGTAACGATCTAATGTGTGTGACCGGGGAACGTTACCTCTAGACCACTAGGACACTAAAAGCAGTCCAAGACTTTGTTATATTTCACACAAAGCCTGTTCATCGAGCCCCCTCGATCAAATTCACTGTGGAATTAGAGCATGAATGTAAATTGCCATTCCTAGACTGTCTGATCCACAGAATAGGTAACACCTTTAAGTTCAGTATTTATAGGAAACCTACTAATATGTTTTCATACATTTACTATTATTTTACCCACCATAATAGAGTCAAACATTCAGTATTTTCATCAATGTTTTTACGTGCTTTGAGAATTTGCAGCCCGGAATTCATTGATGAGGAATATAAATAAATCTATAATATTGGCTTGAACCTTAAGTACCCTAGATCTTTCATAGACAAATGCCTTAACATTACTAAGAAATCTTTTTATAGAACTGATCCCAAGCTCACCCATGACCATAAGAATCTCTTAGTATTACCATTTCACAAAAAATTTTCTCAAATTCCTTTACAACTAAAAACCTGGAACGTCAATGTGGCATTTAAAAACTCATGCACTGTTAAACAAATGTTAATCAAGAACTCCTCCAACAATACAGGTGGCTGCATTTATAAGGTTCCTTGCAAGGAATGTAATATGTCTTACTTAGGCCAGACAGGAAAAGATCTTGTAACTAGACTTAAACAACATAAATATAGTGTTAGGACAGGCCAGGAATCCAATGCTCTGTTTGTTCATTTGACTGGGATAATGCCTCCTCAATATTTCCTTGTAATTCAATTGACATTAGGAACATTATAGAATCCAGTCTCATTAAACATACCGAATCCATCAACATGAATTTGAGTAATGGTATGTATAAACTGGATAATTTCGTAATTAAGAAGATTTGTAACCAGGTGAGAATGTTGGGTCATCTTACCCTCTGACCTGACTACCGACTGCTGCGGTGCTTTTTGAAGATTAGCAGGGTCATTACCTATTACCTGACCATTGTGGACTTGATCTCACCCTCCTCTGTTTATATATATCTTGTTATGTACTTCTCCTTAGTCTGTACTCATGTGAGGGTGCGCATTCTCGGGCTGCCACCAATGTGAGGGGGCGTTTTCTTGGTCTATCACCAATGTGAGGGGGCCTGACTCCCTCTCTGTTTCTACACGACCCTCATCTTACTTCCTTCTCTTAGTTCTTACTCTTACTCAGTTCTGTCACCTATTCTTGGGTAGCATGGACATTCCTTTGGTAGCCTGGGCATTCTTTTGGTAGCATGGTCATTCTTTTGGTAGCCTGGGCATTCTTTGGGTAGCATGGTCAAGGGTCTAGGCACGTGAGTATGGTAATTTTGGTATCAGGTCACTTGGATGGAAATAAAGGTAAAATACTGTGGGAGAAATGAATACACCTTAATTACTCTAAAGCAAGTTTATTAATATGCAATCACTGGGAAAAGATTTTGTATTAATCATATGATTACCAGGTTCACCTCCTGGGCTTAGTGCAAACTCAGTACCTTCTTCTTTACTCTTACTCACAACATTACTGGTGGTACATTACATGGCACTCATTGTAGATTATTCAACATATACGTAAACAATGACACTAGTATATGCAGGGGTCCACTACCCAACATGGGATAATTATTTCCAACTAATTATCCCTAACATACATGTTACAACACTCTCTGTGGACATATACTTCCAAGGAGTAACCCAGGGTAGAACACTAGGGCTCGCGGCCTTTGTTATTGTGGAGTAGCCGGACACATGGCGGGTCTGGGGTCTGGCCCAACGAAGCCTTGGGGCACATTAATCAGGCCGCATCGGTGCCATCTTCTCATATATGATCCCGGCTGGACATCTAATACATCCGAGGCCGTTGTTGGATGGTAGAGCGATTCAAGAATCACAATGGGATCGGGAGACAAACGGGACAGCGTCAGGGGACCTGTATGGATGAAGGGGCGGGCACTCACTAACGGTGACAACAACATTACGTTTCAGGGGACGTTAAAGACGTAAATATGACTTCACTCAGAGCATATCAACTACGTTACTGTAACACTTACACAATCAACTATTAATTGGGTCAAATCACTTAAAGAAGGGCGAATTACAACACAGAGTGGAATGGCATACCTGTATGGATGAAGGGGCGGGCACTCACTAACGGTAGAAATGCCCGCGGGGCCCTCACTCAAAACAGACCAGGGAGTCCACCTACTTCTATTCCGATGAATTAATTTACTGTACACTCTGACGTTGAAATTGAGACTATGAACTCATTTTCATTCTCTACTACTATCTCAACTAACAATGCTCTGACTCAGCTATCGAAAGCAAAATTAAATTGATTACAAAGGGTTGGATGGCAACAGGTCCCAACATACAGCGTCTGCTCCCATACACAAAGACGGGGGAAACATAGAAAACGGGGAACGTTTCCACTTGGGGACTCGGAAGGTTTTGTGGACGTTTGAGCGTAATATGAATCCTTAAGGTTTTCAGGTTAGCTCTTATCATGACCATTACAAAGCTTCCCCCTTCCCCAAGATTTATATTATGCGGTAACGTTCGCAAAACATGTACGGTAATTACACAGATTCTTTAAACAACTGTTACCTTTCGTCACGGTTTCACACTACATACACTCGTAAAACACATCAGGACTCTTACAGGTATCTGGTACAAAAGCATACAAAATAAAAACAAACAATGGTTACATACATGGGATAAACAGTAGCAAAAAAAAATTAATCCATTATCATTGACAACATGGCATAGGGAAACAAAATACAAGTAATTAAACATACATAGGAAAATAATGCAACAATAAAGAAAAAACAAAAAAATGGGGTTACATACCTAACATAAAAAATTTGTTACACCATACAAACTCTGAAGACACCGTTTCTCATATCATAGTTCAAAGAGGAGACTGATCAAATGCTTACTCGACACCACTGAGATTTAACTTAGACTTCTCAAGCTAGGACGTAGATGAACAGACCCCATCAAGTCGAAGGAATGACATGTTGCTCTTAATCTAAAGAGTTGTGTCGCACTCGCAAGAGGCAGCACCATTCAAGGGACTCCGAACGAGCGGGTATTCCCAAGAATTCAATAATGCTAACGAAACGGTCCTCATGAGAACACCGCCAAACCAAAAACTGTCTGTACTTATGGCATTAGCCATGTAGTAAAATCAGCGCCATTGTCGAGGCCTGACTCCACCTGAAAGTCACGAACATTACTCCTATACACATCCACAATAAGCCTAGCTAGGGCTTTACCGGCAAAACTTGAGAACTCTCAACCGGTATCTTTACTCAACTAGTAACAGATACCCATCAGATGATTGCATAGCAGCCAATCCATCTTCCAATCTCTGTGTCTCCTGCACTTGACAATCCCCATCAAAAAAAAAATCAAAGAAAAAAAAATCACAAACACCTACACACTCCCAAACATTCCCAACTCACATGGCAAACAACGTACTCACTTACCAGTTGTACTTCTCAATTGCAACACATGTATGCAAAACATCACTCTTCACCATGCATGTCAACAATAAATTCCTTCCAGTCAAAGTCTACAGCCCTTTAAAGAAATCTCAGTAACACTGATGCTCGTCTCTCATATAACTAGCAAGAGAGGCATTCCACACTCTTCTTTTCTACACTTCCTTGTCCATCAGGCCATGCACCTGATGAAGCAACTGGTGGTGAAACCCGGGTGTCATTCCTGAGAATGAACATGTCTCCACCCTCATACTTCTCAAGTCTACACATCAACTTAATGGACACAGGTTCTGAGCTGACTGCCCTGATTTGTTCTCTTGTGACGGCCATCATGCCTGGAGGTCACAACTACTCACTGTACTACACAACACGGGTACAGTGCACACTTTCAAAAACATATGGATTACTGCCTAACTGTCCTTCTAATACATGAGAACACTTGAAATACTGGCTCAAAATTATTGCATAAATTTCTACTCAACTTATTACTCATTACCCGTAGTAATAATACTGAAATGTGAACTTGTACTTTGTTGTCACTTTTCAAGACAAACTTACTGTGCACACTCAAAGGCAATGGTACTTGTTATTGTCAATCTCTGTAGGGTGCAACACTGTATTAACTCTTCCGGAATTACACCGTACTATAACAAATCAAACTTAAAAAAAAGAATCAGACATTTCCATTACTGAGTGTCACTTTCACAAAATAAAGTGGTAATACTGTAATATTTTACGAGACTGTCCCCTCAGCACTCAACAAATATTCACTGTCTTTTCAATTGCAATGATTTCAACACTTATCACTTCACAATGTACTCTGTTGTACTCACAAATGGGGGGTCCTTACATGTACTTTCACCAATCAATTTTCAAAGATTGCGTTCGTTTACAGATGTCCATATCACCATAGAGTCCTCAACTCATCAAAGCAATTGCTGAAATTATACATGTATTAGATCTCAAATAAACATAAAACACACTTAATGACATTGCCTGTAAGTCTACACTGCTAGAAACTAATGCTCTATTCACTAAAAATCATACTAATAGAAACAATACAAAAAATACAAAATACTCGGGTATCTAACACAACACAGGTTATACCAATAAATTCACTTGTCAAAACTGACCTCAACTTATAACTAAAACACTTCCAATTAAAATTAAAACAACTACACCCATATTATGTCCATTACAAATAACACTGTTACATAACCTTAATATAATTATAGCCTTCCGGTACACTCAGAAATCGACACTGTCCACAACACTCGTAACACGGCACATGATCAATGTCCCTCATTGTCTGTAAATAACAAAGCATTAACTCGAGTGATCACAACAATTGCTATGGTACCAGTGCAGAAAGGCACCCAAAAAAATTTTTACCTTGGCATACAACCAACACTTTTCTGAGATTTCACAAAAGACTGCAAAAAAAAAATTAGGTAGCTAACCTCTGTTTTCAGACATTTTCAGACACTTTTCAATACCTTTTACTGTACACTTTACTTTAAAACAGATTTCTAATTTTCTCGAGGCCCATGTTCTAACCTAACTCCAAATAAAGTATTTGCCGTGAACTGTTTTCAACATCTCCGTAACCTCCAAAAAAAATTTTGCACAGAATTACACTATACTGTACACTGGGAAAAATTTCCATTACAAGATTATTAGCACTCTGAAATATTCATTAGTTACAGTGACATGGTTAGGTAGATGCACGGAGAAATGGTTATTACAGCTCACATTTAAACACAGAAATTACCCACAGTATCACATTTATTCCTCCTGACCTTGATACCATATAAATTACATCCCAGCTGCACACCAATGTGAGGGGGCGTGTTCTCGGGCTGCCGCCAATGTGAGGGGGCGTTTTCTTGGTCTATCACCAATGTGAGGGGGCCTGACTCCCTCTCTGTTTCTACACCACCCTCATCTTACTTACTTCTCTTAGTTCTTACTCTTACTCAGTTCTGTCACCTATTCTTGGGTAGCATGGACATTCCTTTGGTAGCCTGGGCATTCTTTTGGTAGCATGGTCATTCTTTTGGTAGCCTGGGCATTCTTTGGGTAGCATGGTCAAGGGTCTAGGCACGTGAGTATGGTAATTTTGGTATCAGGTCACTTGGATGGAAATAAAGGTAAAATACTGTGGGAGAAATGAATACACCTTAATTACTCTAAAGCAAGTTTATTAATATGCAATCACTGGGAAAAGATTTTGTATTAATCATATGATTACCAGGTTCACCTCCTGGGCTTAGTGCAAACTCAGTACCTTCTTCTTTACTCTTACTCACAACATTACTGGTGGTACATTACATGGCACTCATTGTAGATTATTCAACATATACGTAAACAATGACACTAGTATATGCAGGGGTCCACTACCCAACATGGGATAATTATTTCCAACTAATTATCCCTAACATACATGTTACAACACTCTCTGTGGACATATACTTCCAAGGAGTAACCCAGGGTAGAACACTAGGGCTTGCGGCCTTTGTTATTGTGGAGTAGCCAGACACACGGCGGGTCTGGGGTCTGGCCCAACGAAGCCTTGGGGCACATTAATCAGGCCGCATCGGTGCCATCTTCTCATATATGATCCTGGCTGGACATCTAATACATCCGAGGCCGTTGTTGGATGGTAGAGCGATTCAAGAATCACAATGGGATCAGGAGACAAACGGGGCAGCGTCAGGGGACCTGTATGGATGAAGGGGCGGGCACTCACTAACGGTGACAACAACATTACGTTTCAGGGGACGTTAAAGACGTAAATATGACTTCACTCAGAGCATATCAACTACGTTACTGTAACACTTGCACAATCAACTATTAATTGGGTCAAATCACTTAAAGAAGGGCGAATTACAACACAGAGTGGAATGGCATACCTGTATGGATGAAGGGGCGGGCACTCACTAACGGTAGAAATGCCCGCGGGGCCCTCACTCAAAACAGACCAGGGAGTCCACCTACTTCTATTCCGATGAATTAATTTACTGTACACTCTGACGTTGAAATTGAGACTATGAACTCATTTTCATTCTCTACTACTATCTCAACTAACAATGCTCTGACTCAGCTATCGAAAGCAAAATTAAATTGATTACAAAGGGTTGGATGGCAACAGGTCCCAACATACAGAGTCTGCTCCCATACACAAAGACGGGGGAAACATAGAAAACGGGGAACGTTTCCACTGGGGGACTCGGAAGGTTTTGTGGACGTTTGAGCGTAATATGAATCCTTAAGGTTTTCAGGTTCGCTCTTATCATGACCATTACACTCACCCCTGAAGATGTGAATTACACAAAAGCCCTTGGAATTTCGTGTTTTCTTTTTACCTTGTGGTTTTAGGCATATATATATATATATATATATATATATATATATATATATTATTTTTTTTTTATGAAAATCCACAATGAAAACGTGGATAAGATAAATCTTGATAAAATCACACGGGAAAATGGAAACAACGGAGTACCTTAGCTTTCGTCTTTATTCAAGACATCTTCAGAGGCAACTGGATTACATGGACAGAGAGAGGCTTAAATATACAGGGTGACCTAAAAACATGAGGTCAGGTCAAAATGATGACATCCACTAATCCCCACACCAACACACACGTAGAGGAGCTTAAGAGAAGGGTGGTGACGTGACTAGTCAAGCCAGGTCAGAAAAAAGGGGACCCACAAAATAACTATCATACATCTAGATCAAAGGTTTTTTAAGCATTTTTAACCTTGGGCCACTGACAAATAAATTTATGTAACATATCATCAGTTTTGAACTGACCATCACTAAGGTTTATTGATTTTAATTCCTTAATCAAACTAGCTTCAACAAGAAGTCTTTCTGTGACACAAGATGATTTGAAAACTTCTAAGCTTTTTTCCCAAGCAATGGGGTGATTATTATTCCTAACATGAACGAACAAGGCACTGCTTTCAGATGCAGTTCTAATATTATACTTATGTTGTTTGATTCTGAGCTGCAGTGTTTTTCCTGTCTGACCTACATAATTACATCTTGTGTCACAGAAAGACTTCTTGTTGAAGCTAGTTTGATTAAGGAATTATAATCAATAAACCTTAGTGATGGTCAGTTCAAAACTGATAATATGTTACATAAATTTATTTGTCAGTGGCCCAAGGTTAAAAATGCTTTAAAAACCTTTGATCTAGATGTATGATAGTTATTTTGTGGGTCCCCTTTTTTCTGACCTGGCTTGACTCGTCACGTCACCACCCTTCTCTTAAGCTCCTCTACGTGTGTGTTGGTGTGGGGATTAGTGGATGTCATCATTTTGACCTGACCTCATGTTTTTAGGTCACCCTGTATATTTAAGCCTCTCTCTGTCCATGTAATCCAGTTGCCTCTGAAGATGTCTTGAATAAAGACGAAAGCTAAGGTACTCCGTTGTTTCCATTTTCCCGTGTGATTTTATCAAGATATATATATATATATATATATATATATATATATATATATATATATATATATATATATATATATATACATACATGTAATATTCAGAAATTTCGGTGTGACATTTAGAGACGTTAGTACGTAAATAACAGATATGCCGATATGCTGAGTCACCCAAAGCCATGTGGCAGGTTGGCTGGGCGCCAACAGCGCTTACCCAAACGTAGTGAGCGCATCTGGAACTAGGCCTATACGATATTAAATGTATTTTACCAAATTAATGGACGCGACTCATGAAATTAAGGGACTATTATTAAATTTACAATTATTATAGATCGTTTCTCAGTCTAAATATGCTACGTGTGTCCCAAAGAAGTTATTTAGTTTGTTAAAGATGACGTCCCTAGCAGGGTGCGCCTGGGTGACAGGCGTATACGCCATTTAGTTTGCAAGTAACTTTTATTCGATCTAAGACAAGGTTTAGATACGGCAGAGAAGAAGTTAACAATAGCTAACAGAGGGTTTATTGCAGGGCTTCTGAAGAACCCACGTGATTGCTGATTGACGATTGACGCGATTGACGAAATTAAAGTGGTTTGAGCGGGGTGGAACGATCAAAGCGGCTTTGTCACTGGTTAGCAAGGTTTTAGCTGGGACTTCCTGAAATGAACGAGTGCCCCTGACAGCTAAACTACGTGGGACTAGCATCCACCTTGGTTGATGATCGTTCTGGGTCATCAGACCTCCCCACTTTGGTTCACAACGCCACGTGTCTTCGGTCAGTTAGAAATATTATCTACCGGACGGGAAAATAGAACCCTTCTCTCAGCTGGACAGAGTTCATCTGCTGACAGTCGCTCTCTTCCGGTTCATGGATGTACTGAGCGTAAAACTGAGGCAGTCTGAGTGAATGAACGGTCACACACTGAGACCAGGAGTCTAGTGGGTACTTAGAGACATTTTATCTCCCCAGTATGGGTGGGCGCTGAGCATATGTGTGATGTATGTTTATGGGAAATAGTGGTAAGGTGTGTTTAGAATTTACCAAGTCCAGGTGTGAAAACAAAGCTCCTCATGATTGATTTTCACACGTGAGATGTAAGAATTCCTTTCCAAAGTTGTGAAGGGCTTGTAGTGCCTTAAAAATACGGGTGCATTCGGAACCTATGTGTGACGTATGTTTATGGATATTGGTGGAAAAAAACATTCATGACTCCTGAGATCTAGAGAAAGTACTGACAAAAACAGCGGAGCACCCACCTGCCTGATGGGTCAGGAGTGATTTTCTCGGGTTTCTTGTAAATGCCTTCCTCCATGGCAGGCTAGTAGTTACACGTTTTTAGGTTCTTTTGGCAGTTAGGATTGTAGTAGTTTGTGGGTCATCCCAGACAGGCTAAGATTGATCCATGTGTGTAATATTTGATATTATTTCTCAGTGAGTTGATATTATCTTGTGTGTAGTTAATATTTCTTAATATTTTGATAATATTTCTCAGTGACTGATGTTATTTCGTTGAATGCCCTTAAGGCATGTTCATGTGTGGAGTTAACATTTCATAATAATTTTGATACTATTTCTCAGTGACATATTATCTTGTTGGGTGTAGGTAATATTCATTAATATTTTTTATAATATTGTTTTTCTAATGTTTATGTGCCACTAAGGGATGTAAGATAACGAGGGAACTGTTTTCAGATGAGCTCCTCATTCTGATGTAAGTCGCACGGTTACTTTAGTAGGTTCTCATAAGGCATTTAATATTTTACCTATTTTTGACTATCATGTATAACCTTTGTTCCCCAGTGTAGTGTTTTAAGCCAGGCTAAGAGGTGCGCAAATGTTGGTGTACCATTATTGATTGTGGTTGTAGTGTTGGAGGGAATAGAAGTGTCATTCTTTTACAGTGCGTCTCATTTACCCCAATCGCAGGTGCATTGGTGCAATCTTTCCACGGGTCACGGAGAATATTTTATAAATTAAATGTGTTTGTGCTGGTTCGGGTTTTTCTCAAAGGAGAGCTTCCACTGCATTACCATCCACTATACTCAAAACCCCAACTCCATATATGCTGATAACCACAGGGAAAGAAGAAAACACGAAGTTCCCAAGCGCTTTCGTGTAATTCGCATCTTCAGGGGTGAGTACAGTCTGTACTCATCCCTGAAGATGTGAATTACACGAAAGCGCCTGGGAACTTCGTGTTTTCTTCTTTTCCTGTGGTTATCAGCATATATATATATATATATATATATATATATATATATATATATATATATATATATATATATATATATATATATATATATATAAACACTGGACTGCACTGTACATTTTTATACCTTAATTAAATGGACTTCCCTCTACCTCCCCGTATGGTCTGAATAGCTGGGCCTTCCCTCAAGTGTATCACACCCAGGTGTGATACGGCCCATCGTGCTGGTGGCTTTGTATACATAGCCATATCAGGGGTACACTTATACGTATACACGCACACACACACACACACACACACACACGCACGCATATATGCATACACAAAACACACGCATACACACATATAAGCCTTGAGGACATGACTGTACTCTTCTTCGTGTCTTTTGTAATTCTAATACATTGTTTCTTCTACAGGTAAGTTAATGATAACCTTTGATTACAACTACAAAGGTGAGTTAGTGATGACCCTATAGTACTGCTAGAACACAGGTAAGTGCCTGCTGGCCTTTGAGTACTAAGACAAAAAAGGTAAATTACTGATGACCCTTGATCAGTACTACATCAATCTTTTACTGTATATTACCCGTTTGCTGCCTTCTATAGTTTTTTGCTATTCACTGATGCGCTATTCTATTGGATTTTGTTTTTATTGCGATTAGAAATATTGATTCATCGGCTTAACCAATTTCTAAATTTGTGGATTTATTTAAAAAAATTAAAGATTATGAATAATATTTTTACTGTGCCTTGATATCATTTGGTGAAACTACTATAAAAAATTACCCCATAAAATAATGAAGAAAAAATGTTAAAATAGACATTAAACCGTCCAAGATATCAAACAAATATACGTAAGCAACAGTTATTTATTAAGATATGACGAACACATGCATGCACATTTGCATAAAAAAAGTAAATTTTTAATAACTGAGTACGCTCAACTACACCGCCCGCACTTCCTAACCCCTTGGAGAATGTGGTTGCTTACAATATGATATTCTTATCTTAAAATAGGCAAGCAAGCAAACAAACAAGCACAAACAGACGCGTGCGCGCGCACTACTACAACTATTACCAATACTTTTTTTTTTTTTTTTTTTTTTTTTTTACAACGTGGCCTTCAGCCTCCCCCAATAGCCAAACCTTCGCCACCATTTTATTACCTTAATATTAAATATCCTAATACATAAGTAGCTATCCTATCTGTGTTGAATTAGTTCAGCCGCAGATCTATGCGGCATTCAGTGACTGCAGCCTCATAGTCAATATCTGCAGCAGTTGTCGGAATTGGGGCAAAAGCTCTCGTTCCCCTGAGGCAGAGCAAAGCCGACCGAAGGAGAGAGAAAGACAGTCGACATCTCATCCAAGCTGTAACGTAACTTCTGGGCTGCTGCTTCTGTTCGGAGATCACCTCCGCGAGTCTGGCGTCGAAACATCTTGCACTTGGTCCCATCCCACCAGAGGTTGTGAACACTAGAGGAGTGAAGCTGCCTTGATCAACGTTTTAAATTCTCGTTCCTCCTGTGTGCAGCATCGAGAGCTAGGTTACGGTGACATGCGGCCAAGGGATCAAAAATCCTGATGTCGAAGAAAGCTCGCTGTCCCCGCGTCCAGAACCCTCGAGTACTGACGTCTCCACTGGCTTCGTTGGATGTGTTTGAAGTCCTATGTTGGAAGATCCACTGTCCAGTGGAAGGAGGGTCGGTTCTACCATGACATCACGGCAGATTTCCTTCAACATCTTTGCTGTGAGATCCCTTATTTCTTCATGCCTCATGCATATGAAGCCCACTTTCTTGCACACCATGGCGTGATCGACGTCATAGGAAGAGCCACACACGCATTGGGAGGGCAAACCTTCTACTACTACTACTACTTTGCTGTCACTCAGATACGAATATGACGATTATCCGGCTATGATACAATGATATGAGTATTTAAAGATGTCTCCTTCGTGATTGAGGTCTGAGGTGACTCGAGGGGCCGATAAGGGACCGGCAGCGTCGTTCGCAGATGTTCCACGTGTGGAGGGCGACAGAGCATTTCCGGCGCTGGCGCTTGTCTGTCTCGATATGCAGTCGGGCTAACTCGAAAGTATTGACACCTTCTCGTGTGATGATCCTCCAAGCGTTACTGTGTGGAGTGGTCATCACCCAGGTGAGGGGGGGTCGATTTTTAACTTTTGATGTTTGTCTTAAGAAAATAAATGTATAGCATTCGTTAGGTGACTGTAAAGTAGATGTTTTTTTTTTTCAGTTTACTGTTGTCTATGCGGGTAACATGGACAGTCCAACGTAGTTGTTCGTGGATAAAGATAGCATCGATGCTCCTACAGTTGGTGTCAGTGAGAATACCCGTATTTGTTCTCTAGTTTTCCCAGCAAACTCGGAGGATGGAACGTACACTACGTTGGTGAAAGTTTTCAAGAGCCTTGAGGTGCCTCTTGTATGTGACCCATCTTTCAATGCCATACAGCTGGGTTGGGCGGACCACTGCTCGATATACCTAGGTAGTAGGCAGTAGGCAGCTACGAAACAGGGAGGTACTACCGCTTGAGAAGATATTGGAAGCGTAATGTGTTGTCTAATGGTAGACCCTGCTGTGATATGGCATCACGAAAATTGTGACCAAGTCCCAGGTTGCTGATCTGTCTTTCTGCCTCATGTACACACAATTGTAGGGTCTCAATTGTTTATCTTACATGACAACACAATATACATATAGCGTTTCTCACTATTGATTTTTTTTTCATTCTTGTAGTTCTTTGTATTTATTATTAATATTATCAGTGTTGTTATTATTATTTTTATTATTATTATTACCATTATTATTTTATTTTACTTTTCATTATAAATTTTATTTTCTATGAATTATTATTATTATTACATTTTCGCCCCCTAGGCCCCGATGTGGGTCAGTGACCTGTGCCCGGGTGGGCTAATCCCCGTAAAAAAATAATGCTTTGTAGATATTTTCAGCTCCCTACAGCTAAAGACATGGGTGCGGAGTCTGCCAAAGGCTGAAGATGCATATCTCATCCGATGTTGAATCCCTTTATCGATGACCACAGTGGTGGATTGGTGGGAGCCAAGATACTGAAAGCGAGCAACATTAGAGATGGTAGTACTGTTAACCTGGTTGGATGGTGGAGGTGTGGTTGAACCAGAGGCAGGCTAAAATTGAATCTGCCAGTACACATCTTTGGTTTACCCTCGTTTGGAAGAGGAAGAACTCAGACTGGGTGCCATTGTGAAGGACACCACCATTCATGCCATTGTGGAGTTCACAATGGCGACGAATTTTGGTGGGCAGCCAAAACGACTAAGGGTCCGCCAGAGGGCTTCCCATTTGACTGAGCCGAAGGCCTTAGTAAGGTCGATGAAGGTCATGTAGAAGTCACGAAGCTGTTCTCTACACTTTTCCTGTATCTGTCGGGCAGCAAAGATCCTGTCAGTGCCACATGATGATCTAGAGTTACATTGAGATTTTGGGAAGAATTTTTGGCCTCAGGAAGAAGTCTGTTTAGGAGGACTTGGGTTATAATCTTGCCAAATCCTGACAGCAACAAAATCCTGCGGTAGTTGCCACAGTCTGACCGATCTCCCATATAATTATTCTCCAGGAGAGAGTCGAGACGGCTGGTAAGCAGAGTTTCCAATGCTTTGTACACATCAGCCTCGATTCCACCAGGCCCTGTGACTTTGTTATTTTTCATCAGGGGGTGGAGAATACCTGAGATGGGTCAGCTCTGTGTGCTGCGGGACCTGCTGGGTAGTCAGGACATCCACATCTGTGTTTCTGTTGAGCATCGAGTGGTAGTTCTCTTCCCAGTACTGACGGATGCCTTCTTCGTCTCTTATTAGGTAGTTACCGGTAGGGAGCCTGCGCCATGAGTAATTGGGCCATATTTGTTTAAGTGGAATTTAAAAATTCCTGCATCTTGTGTTGATCTGCAAAATTCAGTGTTTCATTCGCTAATTTTTTGCACCATTCATTCATAAGTTTGTGAAATTCGAACTGGGACGTCACTTTCTTCTCGTTGAAAGTATCAGCATTGGTCCGAGACTGAGGGTTGTTATGCCAGTCAATAAATGCAGCACATTTAGTATTGATGAGTACTTCGATTTCCGGGTCATTTTCATCAACCCAATCCTGGTATTTTCTTTCGATCTAGCCGAGGGTCTTGTTGCAGGTTTTTGTGATGACAGGGTCGTAGATACCTTATTTGGCAAACAGATTTAGGTTGTTTGTTGTTGGGTTGTTTTTCAGCCAATCCTCGAGCAGATCTCTGAAAGCATGTGTATCTTGAGCAGGATGAAGACTAGCGGTTAGCAGTTACGTATGACGTAATATAGGGAACATCCGCGATTGGTTGAGATCTCTGCTGATGGTCATGGTTGTGGCTTCCGACAGGCTGGTCGACAGAGGGTGACAGGAGGTCGCGGTGTGAACTTCAATGGAGGTGAGAGAGTATCATGTATTTTAAGATTATCCAAACCCTCCCTGGCAGAGTATTTGTAAGAGCGTGGACTATACCAGTCCGGGGAGCTTGTTAGTGGAAGTCTCTTGTGAGGGACTGGCAGGAAGTAAAGGTATAGTGCACCTGTAGGTCTCTAGTTGTATGTGGGGCAGGTTAAGGAAGGGGCGAAGTACTCACACTCTCCAGTGCAGGACTACCGTTCACCCTGTTAGATCGTTGATTTAATGTAATTGGTTGTGCCTTTACCATGTTATAGGGATAGGGAAGACTAAATTTGGATTTATCCTTTATAGAAATATTTTCATTATATCTATATTTGGTGGTTAGAGTAATTTTACCAGTGTTTGTTATAGTTGGTCCGTGTTATCTTTATTTTGTGGGTATTGTATGTTACTTGTATATGTTAGGTTAAGTTGTATTATCTTTTGTATTGTCTGAATATATATCTTATGGTTGTACTACCAGGTGGCTAACCTCTTCTGGAGGCATGTTGCCTTCCCCGTTTTGGAGCGACGTGAAGGGAGACTTTGACTTTGATCTGGATCACAGTGGTCTGCGATCTCTTTTTCTGACAATGTTATTTATGGTCAATGAGATGCCAATGTTTGTAAAGTGGGTGTTACAAAAATCCTTTAATTTGTCAGTCTGCCTAAACTAGGTGTTGGTGATAGTGAGGTTGTGTTCAGCACACTTGTTGAGGAGGAGTAGGCCATTTGGATTACATTTATCCACTCCGTTTCTCCCTATGGTTCCCTGCCATAAATCAGCATCTCTGCCAACTCTGGCACTGAAGTCTCCTTGGAGCACAACCTTATCTTCTCTGGGATAGAAGTTAGCACTCTGTTAAGGTCGGCGTAAAAGGCCTCCTTGATGTCACCCACTGCATCCAGTGTTGGGGAATATAATTATGTACTGATGAGGTTTTACTCGGAGCATCATAAGATGCTCTTTGATCCGAAGTGGCATTTCAGTTAGACTATATAGGATGGATTGACGAATGGCAAAGCCAACTCCATGAATGCGATTTCTCTCCGCAGCAGGCTTCCCCTGCCAGCAGATATAGCCGCATCCTTGTTCTGAGAGTCGACCCTCGTCTGGGAGCCGTGACTTACTAATGGCTGCTATGTCGATGCTATACCAAGACAGTTCTTTTGTCACAAGAGCTGTTCTTCTTTCAGGATGCCCATCTGTGCCAGTATCCAGAAGGGTCTTGACAATCCATAAGAGGTAGTAATAATTTGTTTTTGCTTTGATCTATGATTATGATTATGTTTTTGACCGCATTAGGATGATCTTACAGGTGCAGTTGCCCAGTCAGGTTGTTAGGTTGTTTGTTTTAGCCAGGCTATGTTTTGGGCACCTTTTCTAGTCCCCTTTTGCTTGTGGGATGAGCTGAGTGGCTCCGAGAAAGAGCTGTTCAATCGCACAGACAAGACCGGATTGTACTGCTGCTTAGATCCCAGTGCATCAACGACCAGGTTGTAACCACACATCTTGGCTTTCCCTTTTCCTGATCCATTGGTGCCGGTAGCTGCAACGACTGGGGGTTGGGTTGGGTTTCGCCTTAGTAGCCTGTCCATCTTGCACTACCGTCATCCGCTGGTGTAGTCATTGGGTTCCCATGTTGGTATCCTTTTCCGCCTATTCAGACGTCTGGAGTCTTACTGGAGCTCGGTAAACATATCTGCCTGATGCCGGGTTCCACCTCAACAAGAATTTTTAAAAGAACAGTCAACTACAACATTTCAACGAATGTAAGACTCCTACTTATAAACCCCCTGCAATCTATCTACAAACTCTTAATATACTTATAAAAGCCCAATGATTCCATGGGGTGTTGGCAGTCTATAAATAAATTCTTATTGTACACTCGGAAACCATAATCTCTAGCCCAACTGGGTCGGCACTGGAGGTTAGAACAGTGTCCTTTCTGGACGGGGCTCACTCAAACTATCACGAGGCAACACACGCACGAACACACACAGAAATAGTACGGCTGTATAGATGACATTATGCATAAATATTGTATATGGCATTTTATACTCTGCATTATCTTCATTATAAATGAACACGAAGAGAAAATACCATAGGTTGTAGTTACGAAAGTATGAATAGAAATAAACACTTCCAAACCATCCAGTGACTCCACACAACGTGTGTGTGTGTGTGTGTGTGCCAGACCACGATGCTTCCCATCATTCGCATAACTATATGAAAAATCGTGTTTAATTTAACTACATATTTAAAAAAACTTAAATTACATGTGGATCAGTCACTCCTTATTTGACACACTTATAGTGTAACACTTTGACCATCCCACCTGGGCACATGGAGGCCCACGGTAACTTTCACGGGGCAACACACGCACGAACACACAAGTTTTGATATGAACCCTTCCAGGCTTCACTATCATTATCATGTTATGTTCATCGTGCTCTGTATCTTGGTAACTAGTCATAGTATCAATACATGACAGTGTTATTAGTATAATATTGTAACTTTTTCCCTACAGTTATTGTTGTAAATCATGGACAGGAAGGATACAGAAATTGTAATATCAAGTGTATGGTTCGCTCAAAGCCACCCCAAGTCAGACAACGCGTCACTCAAAGTTACACTGTGTGTGTGTGTGTGTGTGTGTGTGTGTGTGAGTGGTCTGTAACATTAAGCTTCATCCTTAGTAGGTAAGATGTTTCATAAAGAGGTTTCTCCCATTCGTCATTGTGAGCATCGTCCCAGAGCACATTGTTTCCATCAAAACCATGGTTCATCCTTATTTCCCTTCTTCCGTGTAACTATATCCATATGGCTAAGTGCTTGCTTTTATTTCTTTATTTACCAAAATAATGTGAATCAGTTACTCATTATTTAACACATACATGCACTTAGGTTGCTGGTTAATTGAAACCCCCCCAAAAAATTTCACATTTATTATGCATAAACATTGTAAATATATCTATGTGATTATTGTAGTATATAACATACATTTAATGACTGGACAGATTCCCGAGAGTTATGCATATTAATGCATAGATTTTGTAAGCCAATTTATGCAATGTGACGTAAAACCACATAGTAGAATACCTGGACAAATTCCTGAGAGTTAGGAAACGAAGTCTATGTGGCCCCAACGAGGTTACACCAGAGAGCTAGCACCCCCGCCACCCCCTACAAGGCACCGTCGTGGGCGGAGATTTAATTCTTGACCACAGGTTAATACCGTGTCCAACCTCCATCTGCTGCTATAACGTCATGCAATCTGGTGGGCATGGAATCTACCACATTGCTGCAGATGTTCGGCCTCCTTATTCCCTCCCCACACATTATGTGCGTGTCTCCTCAGTGCCTCACTCGTTTTCTCCTCAACATCCCATTCAACAACCATATGCGCCCATACAATTTCTATTGGATTACAATCGGCTCTCTTAGGGGGCCAGTCCAATAGAATAATCTGCGGGTGCGCCTCAAACCAACGCTTGACTGCCTGACGTGTATATATTGGACTGCGGTCTTGCACCATACATATAGGCTGTGAGTTGCTGGGAGAATGGTTAGCAGTCCTGTTGAACTGGCAGGTAGACAAATAGAAAACTCACAGCCAAACTGTAAGAAAACCCATGGACAATGAGACATTAGTAAAATATACTAGGTCATTTTAGCACGTGCACATACATTATATCCAGACCTATTGGTCCTTGCGAGGCTGTTTGGTTATGCTATGCTAACTAGTTTGCTAGGGTGAGAGAAAGTATATATATATATATATATATATATATATATATATATATATATATATATATATATATATATATATATATATATATATATATATATATATATTTCATGTAAATCCACAATGAAAACGTGGATAAGATAAATCTTGATAAAATCACACGGGAGAATGGTATATAGAAAGCCCACACAGGTTGATAGTTTCATTCACTTTTTATCGAATCACTTTGAGTCTACCAAAATGTCAGTTTTTTCTGCTATGTTCTTAAGATGTCTGCGTATTTGTGACTCTGAATTTATTGACGATGAATTGAAACACATTCGTTCTATTGCACAGAAACTCGGGTACCCTTCTGTGTTTGTTGATCGTTGTTTTAAAAGGGCTAAAAAATCCTTTCATTCCTCTCAAACTAGACAAGCTCCTACACTTAAGAATATTTTGACTCTGCCCTATCGTAATGAATTTGTCCCGTTAGTTCGGTCCCTCAAGCTTCTAAATATTAATGTTTTTTTGAAGTATGACTCAACCATTACCAATATGTTAATAAGGAATAGCCCAAGTTTGAATGTAAATGGAAGTGTTTATTGTATTCCATGTAGCAAATGTAATTGTAATTATGTAGGTCAGACAGGAAAAACTCTGCAGCTCAGAATCAAACAACATAAGTATAATATCAAAACTGCATCTGAAAGCAGTGCCTTGTTCGTTCATGTTAGGAATAATAATCACCCCATTGCTTGGGAAAAAAGCTTAGAAGTATTCAAATCATCTTGTGTCACAGAAAGACTTCTGGTTGAAGCTAGTTTGATTAAGGAATTAAAATCTATAAACCTTAGTGATGGTCAGTTCAAAACTGATGATATGTTGCATAAATTTATTTGTCAGTGGCCCAAGGTTAAAAATGCTTTGAAAACCTTTGATCTAGATGTATGATAGTTATTTTGTGGGTCCTTTATTTGTGACCTGACCTGACTAGTCACGTCACCCCCTTCTCTTAAGCTCCTCTACGTGTGTGATGGTGTTGGTGCGTGGATTAGTGGATGTCATCATTATACCCTGACCTCATGTTTTTAAGGTCACCCTGTATATTTAAGCCTCTCTCTGTCTATGTAATCCAGTTGCCTCTGAAGATGTCTTGAATAAAGACGAAAGCTAAGGTACTCCGTTGTTTCCATTTTCCCGTGTGATTTTATCAAGATATATATATATATATATATATATATATATATATATATATATATATATATATATATATATATCATGTAGATCCACAATGAAAACGTGGATAAGATTAATCTTGATAAATTCACACGGGGAAAGGGAAACAACGGAGCACCTTAGCTTTCTTCTTTATTCAAGACATCTTCAGAGGCAATTGAAGGCAACAGTTGCCTCTGAAAATGTCTTGAATAAAGACGAAAGCTAAGGTGCTCCGTTGTTTCCCTTTCCCCGTGTGATTTTATCAAGATATATATATATATATATATATATATATATATATATATATATATATATATATATATATATATATATATATTATAACATATTTAACTCTTCTCAACAAATGCAAGATGTTGCGCCGTGAGAGTTGCCGTGGGGCCTCCATGTGCCCATGTGGGATCGTCAAAGTATTACACTATAAGTGTGTCAAATGAGGAGTGACTGATCCACATGTAATTTAAGGTTTTCGAAATAAATAGTTAAATTAAAAACGATTTTTCATATAGTTATGCGAATGATGGGAAGCATCGTGGTCTGGCACACACACACACACACACACACGTTGTGTGGAGTCATTGGGTGGTTTGGAAGTGTTTATTTCCATTCATACTTTCGTAACTACAACCTATGGTATTTTTTCTTTGCATTCATATATAATGAAGATAATGCAGAGTATAAAATGCCATATACAATATTTATACATAATATCATCTATACAGCCGTACTATGACTGTGTTGTTCTTGCTTGTGTTGCCTCGTGATAGTTAGAGTGGGCCTCCGTCCAGAAAGGACACTGTACTAACCTCCAGCACCAACCCAGGTGGGCTAGAGAATATGGTTCCGAGTGTACCTATATATACCCTTATAATACTTGTAGATAGGGGTTCCTTATAACAAGGCAGTACTATTGTTATAAAATCTTCTTCCATATGTCATTTTTGATGTATGAGTATTCATTTCAAACGACCCTCTTGCTCACTTTGTAATCAGTTACTGTATCATGTCCTGTTGTTTAAAGGTCTCTCTATATACAGTTAGTATTGCTGTTTGTGAGTTAATTTACACCTAGGGTTTGCTGAGATGTGTCCTGGTATTTAAACTTGTTAATAGACTGATGTATATATCATGTTAACTTGTGTTTGCTTTGAACCTCACAGTATACATAGTACTGTATTGAAGTTCTGCACCAAACACAGACTGTATATATTAATTAGCACACGTGCTCAGTAGTACAAGATTTCGATAGGGATTCCTGGGATCTAGTGTTTAATTTTTCTGGAAGAAACTGCCAGTTTCATACTGTAGTGCTGTATGCACATATTGCCGTTCCAGGAAGACTCCTAATTCTCCCAATAAGTCTAGTAATTGATTTTACATGAAAAGATAACCACAATTTGCCAATAAACAGGCATCACTTAGATTCTTATTCAGCACCTGTCAAAGATATAAAAACTGCCTCCCCCCCCAAAAAAAAAAAAAAAAAAATTGTATGGACCTTATTGCAAGGTTCAGGACTTTAAAGAAATTCAAATGAAATGCACACATGCCAAGAAAGATGATCTACAAAGGGATTGCAAGGAGATTGAAGATGATGACAGAAGGAGATAAATATAAGGAAACATACAAGAAGATAAATCAAATGAACCAGAAAAATGGAAATAAATGGATTGGAATATTAAAAGCAAAGACAATAAGATTCTGTTTTAGACAGAGCAAGTAGAAGAGTGATGAGCAGAGTACGTAAAAAAACTATATAATAATAAAGATAGAGTAGAGGTAAGAAACGAAAAGGAAATACAGATCGAATTGCCACTTCTGGAAACAGAAGTTAAGGCAGTTGTCAGCAAATGAACAGAGCGCACCCAACCTTTATAGCAAGCAGAAGTGCTACGCATAGCTTCCTGCTCAGTTCAAATTGCTGACCGTTACGACTGTCTGCCTTGTTTTTCACGTTGGGTCCGCTCTGACTGCTTTATCTTGTAGTTGTACATGGATATTATTATTCTTGTACACTGCACTTATTCCCTATCCTATCCTTTCGCCTAGAGTCCCTGCTGTTTGGTAACGACGCGAACCCTGCGGGCAGAGCCACAAGGGGGGCCCTCAGAGGGCTGCTGAGTCGAGACAGTAAGGGTGGCAACATTTTCTGTTAGGGATTCGGCAGTGCTTTATAACCTGTCACTGTTAGGTGTTAGGGCTTGGCTAGGCCCCCGTCAGGGGATTGTCTGTTCACCCTACCCCTAGACCCGTCTTTACTCGCCCAGCAAGCGGACAGAAGGAGCGGCATCCATGGGGTTTAGTTGAGGTGGACAGATTAGGTAGGATTTTCATGTATGCTACTGACCATGGCCAAAGTGAGAGTGAAGATCACCGGAACCCCGACCCAGGGGTCTCGGATAGGGCTAAAAAAGCTATAGAGTGACCTAAGGGTGAGAATAAATAGACTTATGGATCTGAGAAATGGTTACATCATCCTCACAGAAACAGATGAAGATGCTGATAAACTACTTAAGTCTAGTGCCATGGACAAAATGAAAACTAACGGTTACGAGGTCATTGTCCCACGGGAATACGGCGCCAAGCTCACCCTTGTATGTAAGAAGTTAGACAAAGATGTAGTGGAAAATAACGCAGAAGAAAGAAGAGATGAAATAGACAAGCAAAACAATGTCAAGGTTGTGGAGGTGTATCCTATGCATGCCCATAATATAATCATGGTTCGCTTTGCAGACACAACGGATGCAAAAAGAATGAAGGAGAGGGGGCTCTATGCATATGGCACTTCCATCTCATCAGACCAAATGGAATATAAAAAGTATACGCCCATCCAACAATGTATGAAGTGCTATAAATACAATGACCACATGACCATGAACTGCCCCATGCAAGGAGTCATATGCTCTGAGTGTTTATCTGATCAGCACTTCTACAAAGACTGCCGTAGCACCATAAAAAAAGTGTGACGTCTGCGAGGGTGGCCACAGGACCTTCTATGCCACCTGCCTGGTCAGGAAACAGGTACTTCAAGAAACAAAGAAACTGACCGAAATAACCAAACAAAAAGAAACCAGGGAAATTTCTAACACCATAGAAAGGACCACTCAGTCGACGATCATGGCTTACAGCCAAACCCTAAAAAACGCTCTGAAAGAAACTCAAGCAGACTCCCAAAAGCTCAACAATGTCAGCGAGACCATGGAAGTCCTGCAATCAGAGATAAGAACCATCAAGGACTCAATAAAACAGGCAGTTACTGAGTCACTGGGCGCCATGAGGGACGCAGTGGCGGAGAGCATCAGGAGCGTCTCCTCTTCACAGCTGGACGGGTCCAAAGCCACCACTTTATACTTGTCTTACCTGCATGCCCATCACATGAACATGGTTCAACCAGGTTCATTCTCGAAACACCTCAACGAGACACTAACCAGGAGCAACATTGCATTTGTTGAAATAAGCAACAAAGTCCCTTCAAAAGAAATCCTTAAGGCAGTAACCCACTCAACGACTTATCGACGACCTCAACTCACGCCAGAAATAGACCATGAACTCCCTGACTTAAGCAAAAGTCAGTATAACCGTAGCCCTGATGTGGCCAGTCAGTCCCCCTGGGATCACAGCTCCAACGACACCGTAAATGTGGATGACCTCAATACATTTACTCCCAGCGACGACAGTGACCATCGGACTGCAACCACAGTCAATGGTTGCGACCAGATGATGGCGACTCACTCCACAGAGGAACAAGACCCTCGAGCTGCAGCGTCAGTTGATTACTTGGACACGCAGGCCCAGGACCTGAACACCTTCCTGCACACGGGTGACGAGCAGTTCGAGGGAACGCAATTAACTGACAAGCAGAAGTCCGAAGGTTCTGCTAAGAAGTTCCATCCCCTAGAAATGGCAGAAGCCGAGCAAACACTTCAAGCGACTCCCCAAGCTACAGTCTCCGATATGGCAGCCGTTAGCAGGATGAAAATTGTCTAACATAATGTCCTACACTGGTCCCTTAATAGATGCAACGAACTGTCTAACTTATACTATCAATTAGATGCAGACATCATTCTGTTAAAAAGTACTGGCATAAAGGAAGAACGTTAGCTGAAAATTTTTGGCTACACTGTATGCCAAGGGAACATGACGGGTGAGCTGAACGATGGTGTCACTGTGGCCATCAGGTCACGGCTGAGTCAAAGAGTGTTGCCAGATTTCGAGGATTCAGTTCTGGGAGTGCAGGTAGAGACAACTAGGGGACATGTTATCATATGCACAATGTGCACTCGGAAACCATATTCACTAGCCCACCTGGGTCGGTGCTGGTGGTTAGTACAGTGTCCCTTCTGGACGGGTGCCCACTCTAACTATCACTAGGCAACACATGCACGAAAAACACAGTCATAGTACGGCTGTATAGATGATATTATGTATAAATATTGTGTATGGCATTTTATACTCTGCATTATCTTCATTATATATGAACACGAAGAAAAAATTACCATAGATTGTAGTTACGAAAGTATGAATGGAAATAAACACTTCCAAACCACCCAGTGAATCCACATGTCGTTTACAGCGCTTGTGGCCAGACCAGGATGATTCCACCACACCCCATCTATATCTTTTATTTCCCATCATTCGCGTAACTATATGAAAAGTCGTGGATCATGTGGATCAGTTACTTCTCATTTGACACATTTATAGTCTAATAACTTTGACCATCCCACAACTCTCACGAAGGAACATCCTTGCATTTATTGAGAAGAGTTAAATATGGTATAATATATATATATATATATATATATATATATATATATATATATATATATATGTATATATATATATATATATATATATATATATGTATATATATATATATATATATATATATATATATATATATATATACAGTATATGTATATATATATATATATATATATATATATATATATATATATATATATATATACATATATATATATATATATATATATATATATATATATATATGTATATATATATATATACATATATATATATATATATATATATATATATATATATATATGTATATATATATATATATATATATATATATATATATATATGTATATATATATATATATATATATATATATATATATATATATATATATATATGTATGTATATATATATATATATATATATATATATATATATATATATATATATATATATATATGTATGTATATATATATATATATATATATATATATATATATATATATATATATATATATATATATATATATATATATATATATATAATCAACGACCTCACCAGCAAGGAATCGAACCCTCGACCTAGCCGGTAAGCGCTCCCTAGTCACACCCAGTAGGTCGAGGGTTCGATTCCTTGCTGGTGAGGTCGTTGATTATATGTTCAAAGTCCGCGTGTTAATTGGACTAAAAATGAAGTATATATATATATATATATGTGAATTACACGAAAGCGCTTGGGAACTTCGTGTTTTCTTCTTTCCTTGTGGTTATCAGCATATATATATACTGTATATATATATATACATATATATATATATATATATATATATATATATCTATATATATATATATATATATATATATATATATATGCAAGTAAATCACTGTAGGTGCGCGTGATCTAGGTATATGCTGATAACCACCAGGAAAGAAGAAAACACGAAGTTCCCAAGCGCTTTCGTGTAATTCACATCTTCAGGGGTGAGTACAGACTAGATAGAGTAATGCAAAACAAGATGAATATATACAGAGGAGGGTGAGACCAGGTCCACAATGGTCAGGTAATGACCCTACTAATCTTTAAATGGCACACAACGGTTGGTGGTTGGGTCAGATGGGACAGTGACCCGCCCTCTCACCTGATCACAAATCTTCTTAATTACAAAGTTGTCCAGCTTGTACATACCGTTACTCAAATTCATGTTGAATGCTTCGGTATGTTTAATAAGACTAGATTCTATGATGTTCCTACTATCAATTGAATTACATGGTAATATTGAGGAGGCATTATCCCAGTCAATGCAATGCTTGTTATCCCTCAAATGAACAAACAGAGCATTGGATTCCTGGCCTGTCCTGACACTGTATTTGTGTTGTTTAATTCTAGTTACAAGATCTTTACCTGTCTGGCCTAAGTAAAACATATTACATTCCTTGCAAGGAACTTTATAAATGCAACCAATTGTGTTGTTGGGGGAGTTCTTGATTAACATTTGTTTAACAGTGCATGAGTTTTTAAATGCCACATTGACGTTCCAAGATTTTAGCTGTGCCGGAATGTGTGAGAAATTTTTGTGAAATGGTAATATTAAGATATTCTTATGGTCATGGGTGGGCTTCGGATCAGTTCTATAAAAAGTTTTCTTAGTAATGTTTAAGCATTTATCTATGAAAGATCTAGGGTATTTAAGGTTTGAGCCAATATTATATATATATTTGTATTCCTCATCGATGAATTCCGGACTGCAAATTCTCAAGGCACGTAAAAACATTGTTGTAAATACTGACTGTTTGACTTTATTATGGTGGGCAGAATAATAATGAATGTATGAACACACATTGGTTGGTTTTCTATAAATACTGAACTTAAAAGTGTTACCTATTCTGTGTATCAGACAGTCTAGGAATGGCAATTTACAGTCTTGCTCTAATTCCACAGTGAATTTGATCGAGGGGGCTAAGTTGTTAAGTTGTGGTAGGAAAACTTTTAGGTCCTCATTACATGGCCAGAGACATAATACATCATCAACATATCTAAACCAGACTGCTGAGGGTGGTAAAATATTACTTAATAGTTTCTTTTCAAAGAATTCCATATATAGGTTGCTTAATACAGGTGAGAGTGGATTACCCATTGCCATACCAAATTTTTGAGCATAATATTCCCCATTGAATTCGAATTTGCAATCCTTAATACATAGTTTGATGAGTTCGATGAAGTCATCTTTCGAGACGGGCAGTGAAATGTTATCCAGGGAATCTATGAGGAACTCTAGTAAATCATCAACTGGGACCTTTGTAAAAAGTGACGTTACATCAAAGCTGACCAGTTTAAAATCATGATTAATGTGCAAGTTATTGAGTTTATCAACCAGATCCATATTATTCTTGATATTGGAGTTAGAAATGTTGCCAACTAGGGGGTTTAGTAAAGAAACTAACCATTTAGATAGTTTATAAGAGATTGACCCAACAGAGCTAATGATGGGTCTTGCTGGGTTATTGGGCTTGTGGGTCTTGATTAAACCGTACATGTAAGGCAGTGGAGGGGACGTTGAAGTAAGATGTTTAATGAGAGTAGCTTTGCCTCTCAATAGGGACTTAAGTTTTTTGTTGAACTGGGTGTTGACAGTGTTGAGAGGATTATTTATGAGTTTAGAATATGTTGTAGTGTCACATAAAAGGTCATTCATTTTTGAGATATAGTCATCTTTGTTTAAAATCACTACTGTGTTGGCTTTATCTGCTTTAGTGACATCTGCTTTATGTGACACTACAACATATTCTAAACTCATAAATAATCCTCTCAACACTGTCAACACCCAGTTCAACAAAAAACTTAAGTCCCTATTGAGAGGCAAAGCTACTCTCATTAAACATCTTACTTCAACGTCCCCTCCACTGCCTTACATGTACGGTTTAATCAAGACCCACAAGCCCAATAACCCAGCAAGACCCATCATTAGCTCTGTTGGGTCAATCTCTTATAAACTATCTAAATGGTTAGTTTCTTTACTATACCCCCTAGTTGGCAACATTTCTAACTCCAATATCAAGAATAATATGGATCTGGTTGATAAACTCAATAACTTGCACATTAATCATGATTTTAAACTGGTCAGCTTTGATGTAACGTCACTTTTTACAAAGGTCCCAGTTGATGATTTACTAGAGTTCCTCATAGATTCCCTGGATAACATTTCACTGCCCGTCTCGAAAGATGACTTCATCGAACTCATCAAACTATGTATTAAGGATTGCAAATTCGAATTCAATGGGGAATATTATGCTCAAAAATTTGGTATGGCAATGGGTAATCCACTCTCACCTGTATTAAGCAACCTATATATGGAATTCTTTGAAAAGAAACTATTAAGTAATATTTTACCACCCTCAGCAGTCTGGTTTAGATATGTTGATGATGTATTATGTCTCTGGCCATGTAATGAGGACCTAAAAGTTTTCCTACCACAACTTAACAACTTAGCCCCCTCGATCAAATTCACTGTGGAATTAGAGCAAGACTGTAAATTGCCATTCCTAGACTGTCTGATACACAGAATAGGTAACACTTTTAAGTTCAGTATTTATAGAAAACCAACCAATGTGTGTTCATACATTCATTATTATTCTGCCCACCATAATAAAGTCAAACAGTCAGTATTTACAACAATGTTTTTACGTGCCTTGAGAATTTGCAGTCCGGAATTCATCGATGAGGAATACAAATATATATATAATATTGGCTCAAACCTTAAATACCCTAGATCTTTCATAGATAAATGCTTAAACATTACTAAGAAAACTTTTTATAGAACTGATCCGAAGCCCACCCATGACCATAAGAATATCTTAATATTACCATTTCACAAAAATTTCTCACACATTCCGGCACAGCTAAAATCTTGGAACGTCAATGTGGCATTTAAAAACTCATGCACTGTTAAACAAATGTTAATCAAGAACTCCCCCAACAACACAATTGGTTGCATTTATAAAGTTCCTTGCAAGGAATGTAATATGTTTTACTTAGGCCAGACAGGTAAAGATCTTGTAACTAGAATTAAACAACACAAATACAGTGTCAGGACAGGCCAGGAATCCAATGCTCTGTTTGTTCATTTGAGGGATAACAAGCATTGCATTGACTGGGATAATGCCTCCTCAATATTACCATGTAATTCAATTGATAGTAGGAACATCATAGAATCTAGTCTTATTAAACATACCGAAGCATTCAACATGAATTTGAGTAACGGTATGTACAAGCTGGACAACTTTGTAATTAAGAAGATTTGTGATCAGGTGAGAGGGCGGGTCACTGTCCCATCTGACCCAACCACCAACCGTTGTGTGCCATTTAAAGATTAGTAGGGTCATTACCTGACCATTGTGGACCTGGTCTCACCCTCCTCTGTATATATTCATCTTGTTCTGCATTACTCTATCTAGTCTGTACTCACCCCTGAAGATGTGAATTACACGAAAGCGCTTGGGAACTTCGTGTTTTCTTCTTTCCTGGTGGTTATCAGCATATATATATATATATATATATATATATATATATATATATATATATATATATATATATATATATATATATATATATATATATATTTATATATATACTTTCCCTTACCCTAGCAAACTAGTTAGCATAGCATAACCAAACAGCCTCGCAAGGACCAATAGGTCTGGATATAATGTGTGTGCACGCGCTGAAATGACCTAGTATATTTTACTAATGTCTCATTGTCCATGGATTTTCTTATAGTTTGGCTGTGAGTTTTCTATTTTGTCTACCTGCCAGTTCAACTGGACTGCTAACCATCCTCCCAGCAACTCATATGCCATCCCAGACCCACAGCCTATATGTATGGTGCAAGACCGCAGTCCAATACATACAAGTCAGGCAGTCAAGAGTTGGTTTGAGGCGCATCCGCAGATAATTCTATTGGACTAGCCCCCTAAAGGAGTCGATTATAATCAATAGAAAATCTATGGGCGCATATGGTTGTTGAATGGGATGGTGAGGAGAAAACGAGTGAGGCACTGAGGAGACACGCACATAATGTGTGGGAGGGAATAAGGAGGAGGCCGAACATCTGCAGCAATGTGGTAGATTCCATGCCCACCAGATTGCATGAAGTTATAGCAGCAGATGGAGGTTGGACACAGTATTAACCTGTGGTCAAGAATTAAATCTCCGCCCACGACGGTGCCTTGTACAGGGTGGCGGGGGAGTTAGGTCTCTGGTGTAACCTCGTTGGGGCCACATAGACTTCGTTTCCTAACTCTCGGGAATTTGTACAGCTATTTTACTATGTGGTTTTACGTCAATTCGTATAAATGTGCTTACAAAATCTATGCATTAATATGCATAACTCTTGGGAATCTGTCCAGATATTAAATATATGTTATATACTACAATAATCATATAGATATATTTACAATGTTTATGCATAATAAATGTGAAAAATATTTTTGGGGTTTCAATTAATCAGCAACCTAAGTGCATGTATGTGTTAAATAACGAGTAACTGATCCACATTATTTTGGAAAATGAAGAAATGAAAAGCAAGGACTTAGCCATATGGATATAGTTACGCGGAAGAAGGGAAATAAGGATGAACCATGGTTTTGATGGAAACAATGACGAATGGGAGAAACCTCTTTATGAAACATTTTACCTACTAACGATGAAGCTTAATATTACAGAACACACACACACACACACACAGTGTAACTTTGTGTGACGCGTTGTCTGACTTGGGTTGCCTTGAGCGAACCATACACTTGATATTACAATTTACGTATGTATCCTTCCTGTCCATGATTTACAACAATAACTGTAGGGTAAAAGTTACAATATTATACTAATAACACTGTCATGTATTGATACTATGACTAGTTACCAAGATACTGAGCACGATGAACATAACATGATAATGATAGTGAAGCCTAGAAGGGTTCATATCATAACTTGTGTGTTCGTGCGTATGTTGCCCCTTGAGAGTTACCGTGGGCCTCCATGTGCCCAGGTGGGATGGTCAAAGTATTACACTATAAGTGTGTCAAATGAGGAGTGACTGATCCACATGTAATTTAAGGTTTTCGAAATAAATAGTTAAATTAAAAACGATTTTTCATATAGTTATGCGAATGATGGGAAGCATCGTGGTCTGGCACACACACACACACACACGTTGTGTGGAGTCATTGGGTGGTTTGGAAGTGTTTATTTCCATTCATACTTTCGTAACTACAACCTATGGTATTTTTTCTTTGTGTTCATATATAATGAAGATAATGCAGAGTATAAAATGCCATATACAATATTTATACATAATGTCATCTATACAGTAGTACTATGACTGTGTGTGTTCGTACTTGTGTTGCCTTGTGATAGTTTGAGTGGGCCCCCGTCCAGAAAGGACACTATTCTATCCTCCAGTACCGACCCAGGTGGGCTAGAGATTTTGGTTTCCGAGTGCACCTAGTTCCCAGACGTCCTTACTTAACCGAACAAGACCTAAACCAGTTGCTACGCCACAGAAACCCAACATAGGGGACTTAAATGGGCGCCACGCCATACTCGGACACGGTAATTAGAACAACGTCGGTGTGGCGCTGTATGACAACATCAGAAGGGGAAAACTGCAACACATCGGGCCCGATTTCCAGACATTGATCAGACGTGCCAGTGCCACAACACCCGACATAATCCTCTCTAACAACGAGGCCGTCCTGAACAGGCACGTTTCCGCCAGACCCATTAGTACCAGCGATCACCTGCCAGTCATCGTGACGCTCTCATCCAATCCCATTATGATCCCCGCCAACATCAGGTCAAACCTCAAACGGGCAGACTGTGACTCCTTCAAGGAGTCTCTCAGTCTCAAGCAGGGGAGAAACCTGGAAGAAACCAGCCCCAAAGACATCGACGACGCGGTTGAACAATGGTACACGGATGTGAAGACGGAGATGGACAACAACATCCCGACCACCACTCACAGGACCATTCCCCACCCTCAGTGTCCAGTACGATCACGTGAGACAGCTAGCCAGTATCAGTGGGTGGACGCAAGACCTGAGAGACCGGTACTGAGAGCTACAGACAGACATCCAGGTTGAGGGCAAACGTTTACATGAACAAAAGTGGGCCGCCTTGGTGTGGGAGGCAGCCAACAATTACCGCGATTCTGCTGCATTCTGGAAAGGGATCAAGCGACTGATGGGTTTCATGTCTAGCACGGTCCCTTACCTGCTCGACCAAAACAACGTGAAAATATTCGAGGAGAAAAACCAAGAACAACTACATCGGCGATATTTACGGAAGATCTTTACCATTAGTGAACAGGAGAACGAGGGCTTCGACAGGGAGTTTGAGGAGGACATTTTAGGTCAGTTGCAGGACCATCAGCACCCGCTCCAGCCGCTCCCACGGACTGACTTCACTAGACTGGTGGACGGAAGCTACCTGACGGAGCGCATAGTTCCTGCAGATGTGTCAGCCGTCATAAAAGGATTTAAAACACAAATCACCTGGTCAAAGTCACATTAACAAGAAGATCCTGGCTCAACTCCCCGACAACGTGATAGAGAAGCTTGCTCATATATGCAACGCCTGCCTCGCCTCTGGATACTTCCCTAAGATGTTCAATATCGCCGTTTTTCGCCTCATACCAAAAGCAGGGAAGCCTCCAAACAAAGTCGAAAACTTTCGACCAATATCGCTGCTAGAGGTACCTGCCAAAATCTTCGAAAAAATAGTAAACAAGCGATTGCGGATGTATCTGGAGGAAGACGACGTGCATAATCCCCGCCAGTTCGGCTTCCGCCAGTACCGAGGCACATCCACCGCAATAGCTCAGGCCTACGAGCAGATCGCCAATTACATGACTGGCCGCTTGCAGTGCAACATAGTACTGAGGGACGTCAGCAAGGCGTTTGACAAAGTTTGGCACGAAGGGCTGCAGTATAAGATCATACAAATGGGGCTACCAAAAATATGACGCGCCTGCTGTGCAACTTCATTACGGACCGCAGAGCCAAAATCAAGATGCAAGAACATTTTGGAGAAGAATTCTCACTATCGAGCGGCGTGCCTCAGGGCTCTTGTCTCTCACCAACCCTTTACACACTCTTCACGTCAGACCTGACACCCTCAATCGTCCGCAGCTAGTACGTCATGTATGCTGACGATGTAACACAGATCGTCACCTGCCCAGGAAGGTTCACAGCAAGGATGGCGTGACTCACTATTCGGGCAATAGAGGAGATCTCGGAGTATGGCGATAAATGGAGAATGAAAACAAACAAAACGAAATTCGATGTCATACCCATAGCCAAATTCAAGCCGGCGCCATTGATGATCGACGACGAAAAGATTGAGTACTCTAAACAAGGCAGGTTGCTCGGCCTCATCATCTCTCGGACGGGCATCATTTCTCACGTGAAGGACAGACTAAATAAAGCCAAAGTCGCCTCAGCCAAATTAAATCGTTTTTAACTGATGCCTGAGAAGATACAAGTTCACCTGTACAAGACGCTGATGAGACCTGTGTTGGAGTACCCACATATACCACTCGTCACACTCGGGAAGACTAGAGCTTCTAAAACAAGTGTTTGAGATCATCCAGTGACCAAGCGCCACCCTACCAGAAGACAGTGGAAACCATCCACCTAAGAAATAAAACAGAGGCCGTCAACGTCTGGTTCCATCGCCTAGGGAAGAAGGTTTGGGACAAGCTCCGGGACGACCCTCACAGCCAGACCACCTACGCGGGGAAGACATCGCCGGAGGGCGACCCCACACCTGGTGGCCCCGGAGTCTGCCCGCACTATAACAACCCAACCCGCGACCCATCTATGTCCGCCACAGTGATCCACCTTAGATTAAAACTTAACAAGTCACAATCTATTGAGTCCATAACGTAATACAGTATAAGATTTTAATAAACTTGTAATTGTAAAATCTATCTAGTCATTGTCTACTAAAATAACCATTGTGCAACCTCATCCTAAATCCTAGGTTAGCTTAGTTAGCCAATAAACTCTGTAATATGTAAAACAAGGGGTGTCGTCCCCCTCTGTTTAACTCAATAAACTTCTTTTCCAACCTTTCCCCCCACGACTATATGTTGTGACTTCTCTATCCTTCATGTCTGGCTGTGCCTTGAGCCCCAGCATGCCTTCCATTCATTCCCCACCTTAACCATAAAAAAAAAACAAAAAAAATTAAAAATTATAAAGCTTGTGGGGTTGATTATCTTTAAGCGGAATTTATAAAGCAAATGAACAAAAATGTGATCATATTTTTTACTAAAATTTGATTTTCGAAAAAGATTGAAAAAATTGGCATTAATGGATAAGATATTAAAATTTTTAAGAATCTTTACTGGCAACAGGAAGCTGCAGTGTTACAGAGGGAGCAAGACAAGGCTGTGCTCTATCTCCAACATTGTATATTATTCATTCAGAATTCTTAACGAGAGAAGTTACAATTGGTAATAAAAGACTAAAGGTTAATGGTAAAGTAAAAGCAAATAAACACCACGCATATGATACTGCTCTTATCACAGATAGTGAACAGGTATTACAAAAACTCGTTAATAGATTAGTAGTAAAAGGTGAAAAATATCTTTTAAGAGCTAATGCTAAAGGACTAAAGTAATTTTTGCTTCCAAATTGGAAATAATCCTAAATTAAAATGAAAATATGTTAAGCAACATAAAATTTAAACAAGTGGAAAATTGCAGGTATTTGGGAAATAACCTTCGCTGTGGTGGTACATGTAGAGAAGAAAGCAAAACAAGAATAAGGCAAAGAAAACCAGCATTTAATAATCTAGAATACATAATGAAACGGATATTAACATCATTTTCAGAAAAAGGCTGCTGAAAGGCCATATATGGTCAAGACTATTGTATGGGTCAGAAGCGTAAACATTTTCATCAGTTGCTAGAAAGAGGTTGGAGGCCTTTGACATATGGTGTTATAGGCGAATGCTGAGAATAAGTGACATTGACAAGAAAAAGAAATGAAAAGAAAGGAAAATTATATACTTTGATCATATAAATGTGGATGAGGGGATAATAAAAAATAAAAAAATAAATGGGCAAAGTTGAGGGTAGGAAGACCAGGGGAAGGTAGAGACTAGGATGAATGAAATTAAAAATTCAGTCCTTAGAGAGATGCAAAACAATGGAGGAATGGTAAAAACAGCTCGAGAATGTTTAGAGACTGTGTTCGCCAACCCTCAGATATGAGGATGTACTCTGATTAATTGATTGCACTTTATGATATATTTATAACAACGTTGTGCTGGGAACTCGATTAAAATATCATTCTCGAACTCAAGTGTGGGCGGGCTGCACCAATCCTTCGGCTCACACTGAGTTGGCAGGGAACCTAAACTTCAAGAGAGTATTTAAGGTATGATAACTTCTAGACCATCGTGGTTCATGGAAAAGCTTCATTCGTGGTGGTCTGGATCCGAAACCAGCCACTCATAGGTGAGTCTTGTTTACATTGATTTATATATATATATATATATATATATATATATATATATATATATATATATATATATATATATATATATTGTTACGAGTTGGGGATTTAGAATATAGTTAAAAGTCTACCCAGATCCCAACAGGCAACAACAAAAAAAAAACAAAGACAATCGGACTATAAAAGGGTAGACAAAGAATGGGAGTTTTTGTTGTGTATAATAAAGTACCATAAATTCCTTAACAAAATATTCAGCTTTCTATAATTTACCCTTAACCATACTTAACCTAAACATTAACAGTATATACATATTTATACAACATACAATAATTTGAAGCAAGGTGGAGGTGGGGGAGGCAATACAAGATTACAAATACTTAAGTGAGGAGCTGAGATGGCTGACGAGTAAGGCTGAGTATTGTAGAAGACGGTAGGTAGTCACTGTGCCGTAGGTTTCCAGGATAGGTGATCCTGTGGTCACTTCCCAGAGTGAACTGAACTCTCATCGAACTGGAGCTGACGAAGAAGACCTGTAGGAGGTGACGCAACAACCAGGATATGGAGAAGGGAAACCCCGGAGTGGTAACTAAGACTAGTCATACTCGTGTTTCGTCCCTAGATGGCGTTGCTCATGGTGCTGGGTAGGTAGATCAGGACAGTAGATGGCGTGGTTCGTAGTGCTGGGTAGGTAGATCATGACAATTGGTGGCGTGGTTCGGAACACACCCCCCCCCTCCAAAGACCTCCGTAGCGCGGGCGCGAAGGAGGTGATCACCTGGTGCGTCTCAGCCATCCGACACCACCACCAGGTCATCCAGGTAGGCGAACGTCCCACCTAGGTCCTGAATTAGGCGATTGATTGCCCTCTGGAATGTGGCCGGAGCATTAGAAAAGCCAAACGCCATAACCAAATATTGAAAAAGACCAAATGGAGTTATAAGTGCTGAGATTATTTTTGCCCTATCCGTGAGTCCCACGTGATAATATCCTTTCAACAGGTCCACGGTAGATATAAATTTGGCACAGCCTATGCTGTCTATTATATCTTCAATCAAAGGTAAAGGGTAGGAGTCTGAGACAGTGACCTGGTTCACTTTACGATAATCGGTACAGAAACGAAAAGTGCTATCGGGTTTTGGAATGAGAAGGCAAGGTGAAGCCCAGGGGGAGGTACTAGGCTCAGCTAAGTTATGTTTTAACAAAAAATCTACCTCCTTTTTCATAATCTCTCTTTTTTGTGGATTTAGTCGATATGCTGATTGCCTAAAGGGTTGTACATCATCTGAGATTAGCTTAATATCATTAAGTATATTGCAAAACCCTGGGAGGTCTGACGTGACTTTAGGAAATGTTGATAATAACTTAGTAAGATCTTTTGCTTGAGATGGATTCAGAACAGAAAAATACTCATCCAAGTTGTTGAGTATGTGACTGTTAGCAGGGTTTTCTTTAGGTAGAGGGAAGTCTAAATTCTCCAATAGGTCCATGTCATCTGTCTCCGGCTCCGGCCCTGACAAAACCGTATGCAATACAGATAGGCTTATAGCCTCTGGGATGTCTTCCTCTGACTGCCTGGAATGGTGAAGTTTCATGAGATTAATGTGAACAAGATGTGAATCTTTTCTGCGATCAGGAATATGGACTATATAGTTGAGGTGAGATAGTTTATTAGCATTGATTTGAAAGTTTTAATGGAACCGTTCCAAGCAACCTTGGGAGTGTGGGTGGTAAGCCGAAGATGTACAATGGTCCACACTGAAGTCTTTCATCACCTGTTTGAACAAACATGGATCAGATTGTTGGGCTTTAATGAGCTCATCCTTACTAATGGTCTTATTGTACAGATCTTCTGTGGGTAGGAAGATATTGGAGGTGGTTTTTGATGAAGAGGGCCCATTTCGCACACTCTGTGACTGGGTGACAGCACAAGATGGGAAAAGGTGAGGAATAGTTTCTTCAAGGTCAGTGGTGGAGTTGACAGGTAAGGGAGAGTCGACTGTCTTTATGTTGGGAACCACTAGATCTCTTACCAAGTCATTACCCAATAATAAATGAATGCCGCTCACAGGCATTGGATCTTTCCTAATGGCTATTTGCACTTCCCCAGTAATCAAGGGACATTGGAGGTGCACTTTAGCTAAGGGATAGGAAGAATGGGATGAGAGATCTGAAATTAGAACACTCTCATTAGTAAACGCGGTAGATATATCAGGAATGACGTTAAACAGGAGGATAGATTGTGCTGCGCCCGTATCACGTAGTATACGAATAGGGAAAGAACGAGACCCCCCTATGATTGAAAATTTTCCCTCATAGGTAAATGAAGAGAAGAGATCCTGATGGGGCCTTTCCACATTGGTGGTTGCTATTGGTTTGAATTTGGGATCCAGGGAACTACTTTTAGCAATTCGACACTTTGGGTATTTACAAGTCTGGATCGTATGGCCTGGGTTTTTACAGTAAGAACAAAAAAACTTGGTTGCATCAGGGGGGGTAGGTGTGGGACCTTTCGACCTACCACTCACGTCCCCAAGGTTATCATCAGAGGAGGACCAAACATGCCGGAAAGTACCACGTTCCCTACGACACAGTGACTCCACCAGCAAGGCGTATGCATCAGCCACCTCAGCCGCACCCCCTAAATTAACCTCTCCACGCTCCTCCACATGCTTCAAGATGTGAAATGGTATCTTGCTCTTCCACTCCTCCAGGACTACCAAGTTTAACAAATCCTGAGGTGGCCATTAAGAAAACCTAGATAAATTAATTAATGGTCAAAAGATAATAAAAGTGGATTACCCTAGAAAATATCACGGCAGTGGATAACCAGAAAGTCCCGGAAACTACCCAAGTTATACCTAGGGAAATTACACTTATGAATATTGTTCTTCTGAGAAGATCCTTAGATAAGGATAAGAGACTTGAAAGGGGAAGGGCGTATTACGGCATTAATGTAAAGACCCGGATTAACAACCCTTAGATACTTCAAACAGGAAGGGAGTATTACGGCATTTATATAAGGATCCGGATTAACAACCCTTGAGTAAACAGGAAGGGCGTAGTACGGCATTAATATAAGGATCCGGATTAACATCCCTGAGTAAACAGGAAGGGTGTATTACGGCATTAATAATAAGATCCGGATTAACAACCCTTAGGTACTTGAAAGAGGAAGGGCGTATTACGGCATTTATATAAAGATCCGGATTAACAACCCTCGAGTTACTTGATTATTGACCCCGAATGAGATAATGAGAAGAACAATAATTGAGGCTTTATAATTATAGGGTCCTGGTAGAGTGGGGAGTCCCAAGATATCACTTCACCCTAAGCTAGTGACTATGGAACAGCCTACTCTGGAGTGAGGGTACGGCATTAAACAGATCCGGATTCTTCCCTACACTCGATAAGACTTACTACACGACTGCCACGTGTAATAACAGGTAAGCCTTATGACACTTGGAAACTAATATCCTACGTCTGTCACTCTTACTGTACGATAATACCAATATATGCACACACATATGAAGGAACTTTAAACCACCGTAAAGCAATTGTGAATAGAAGTGACTGGGAGGAATAATTAACAAGGAGTAACAAAGGGGGAAGGAATATAGCACTTAAGGTCGGGTCCTGTCACGGTCGCCATTTGTTACGCGTTGGGGATTTAGAATATAGTTAAAAGTCTACCCAGATCCCAACAGGCAACAACAATAAAAAACAAAGATAATTGGACTATAAATGGGTAGACAAAGAATGCGAGTTTTTGTTGTGTATAATAAAGTACCATAAATTCCTTAACAAAATATTCAGCTTTCTATAATTTACCCTTAACCATACTAAACCTAAACATTAACAGTATATACATATTTATACAACATACAATAATTTGAAGCAAGGTGGAGGTGAGGGAGGCAATATAAGATTACAAATACTTAAGTGCGGAGCTGAGATGGCTGACGAGTAAGGCTGAGTATTGTAGAAGACGGTAGGTAGTCACTGTGCCGTAGGTTTCCAGGATAGGTGATCCTGTGGTCACTTCCCAGAGTGAATTGAACTCTCATCGAACTGGAGCTGACGAAGAAGACCTGTAGGAGGTGACGCAACAAACAGGATATGGAGAAGGGAAACCCCGGAGTGGTAACTAAGACGAGTCATACTCGTGTTTCGTCCCTAGATGGCGTTGCTCATGGTGCTGGGTAGGTTGATCAGGACAATAGATGGCGTGGTTCGTAGTGCTGGGTAGGTAGATCATGACAATTGGTGGCGTGGTTCGTAACAATATATATATAATTATCGACTTCACTAACCAGGACTTGAACCCTGGACCTAATGGATGTGACCAGGGAACGCTACAGACCATGCCACAAGGACACTAAAAGCAACCTGAGACTGTGTTATATTTCACACAAAGCCTGTTGATCGAGCTGATGGCGCCGTGAACCTCCCATTGGGGATTGCCCGTGCCACTTATGTGGTGGGAGTAGCATTTTACCTAATCCAGCTGGTATGAAACAAGAGGTACCATACATACTTCAATTTAGTCCATATAACACGCGGACCTCGCCAGCCAGGATTCGAGTCTTGTCTGGTGAGGTCGTTGATTATATATTCAAGTCCGCGTGTTAACTGGAAAAAAATGAAGTATATATATATATATTATATATATATATATATATATATATATATATATATATATATATATATATATATATATATATATATATATATATATATATAATTAATGTAATGGCAACATGTTGTTCAGCTGGTGTGGAGGAATAACCTGAAAATGAGGATTGAGGTGTACCAACACATTCACTTTCCTCCCCCACCTGTGTTAGACAAGACAACCCCCAGGTGTACCAACCCCTCCACCTTTCCAAGCTGTGTCAGACAGGACAACCCCCTCCAACCCACTCCACCTTTCCTCAGCTGCGTTAGCCCATCCTTCAAGTGTATCAACCTCTCCACCTTTCCCCAGGTGTACCAACCTCTCCACCTTCCCCCATGTGTACCAACTTCCCTTCCCTTCCCCTATCTGTGACAGCCATTCCCCCACCCAAGATGTACCAGCCCCACCCCCTCCCGAGGTATGCTAGTCTTTCACCCTTTACAGGTGTGCCAGCGTTTCTCCTATCCTCAGGTGTGGCAGTCCCTCCACTCCCTAGGTGTGTCAGCCTCTCCTACTCCCCAGGTGTGTCAGGGAGCCCCAGGCACCCGTGGCTCCAATTGATCTCGAATTCGTTTATGTTGGATCCGTCGCCATCAAAATTTCCCCTTCTCAACTCTGAAATGATTCCGCAACGTCGAGGATCCCGCCTCCTCCCCAAGAACTGTCACCAGCACGTTTGGTGTGGTGTCTCTTCCATGCCTGTAATGCACTAATATAATTTTATTAACGTAAGTGATAAATTTGGGTCGGTGCTTCTTCCACACCCATGAATAACACATTTTTTGTTGCTGTTTCTATACTTGTGATGTACTTACATTTGGTTGATGGTTCTCTCATACATGTGATAACATTCACATTTCCACACGTTATACTTTTCTTTGTTGCTTCTTTCACACCTTTAATCGTACGTATGTTTCCACCTGCAGTTCGCTTGTTTGACGTTCCCACACCTGTTATATACCATTCTCTGCTTTCCATATATGTTTGATACTAATATCCACACATACTGTTCATATACATACCTTCATGTGTACGGCATACTGTTATTTATACAGTATATTTGTAATCACAACTACTATATATCCTACAGCTACCCCACTACACATGTGATAAACAATTGTCTATATATCTTTGGTTACAGCTCACATGAGCCACAGCCCTAATAGGCCCCAAACTACCTAAACCTAATATAATCATTGGGACTGGTGCCAATTAAGATTGGTGTCCAATATCTTGGGACTCTTTATGAGTGAGCCCAATTCTTAATGGGAAAGTTATGCATGGCCCTATTGGAACTGGACCAGCTGGGACCCATTAGAACTGGAGCCCTGATAGGAATTTGACTATAGAAGATGGGACTTATTAATACTGGGATTTGTTGGGGTGAAGCCACTGAGGAATGGGACCTCTTAGTACTAGGACCAGGTAGAACTGGAGACTATTACAGCTGGCACATGCTAGAACTGTGGCCCCTAATGACTAATCACCAGGTCTATTCCTCCTCTTTCCTTGACAACATTCAACAGACACTGACAAACTGTATAAGTTTATGAAATTACAGTCCATTAGTCCTTCTTTACACTCGACCCTGTTTAGTGTAATTTTGTTACTCTGCTTACCCCTTCGGCCCTAAGTAAAGTTTTAGAAAGTTAAAGGAGCTTGTTGAATTCCATGGCTCATAGTTCACTAAAAATCACTAATTTAGAGTTTTATCTCTAACCTTATTCACACTTTAGGCAAAATTTCACCCTTTTACTACGTTATTTAATGCTGTAGACGTATTCATAAAATATATTATTTGTTGGATCAAAATATAATAACCATATTTTTAGCCACATTTGGTGTGGTCACTATTTTGATGATACATGTGCTTATTACTTTTAATTTAGAAATTAAGTTGGGAGAGTTTTATCGGAGTATTCAGGACAGTGAGAGCATTAAGAGGCATGTTGATCAAGTCGCCGAAATACTGGTATTTCTAGATGCATGTGGTAGTAATCTAATATACATAATATGTACATTAATATGCAAATACATAAATACATAGTCATTTACCCATGGATGGGTACCATTAGTACAACAAAACATAGTCATGTAGAGTTGATGCTGTTTATTTACATGTAGATGTTACATAATAGTAAATATTTATCATCATTGACTATAATAAGGGTAATAACTGATCTCAAGTGAGACGCACAGGGAGTGAAGCCACCAGGGTGAAACAAGAAGCTCGTATGTGTGTGTGTGGGCTGGAAGCGAAAGAAAAATTTTCTCCGTGGGTCACTCATTAATTAAATCACTCATTCAGTAAATCACTCAGTCGGAGCTCAATTTTCACAGAACTATTGGCTGGAGCGTGAATCCTTCTTGTGATAAGAGATGTGAACACTAGCATTGCAGTGATTGCGTTAACGAGGTCTTATTTCCATATAAAAATATTCATATTTTATTAGTTTCACGCGAGAACGACACTGAGCGACACTGAGGCACGTAATAAACTGATGAAGAAACAAACACCTGCTTGACTGAGGTGTGAGTGGTCACTGCTGTATCCGTGGAGTGCGGGTGTTACATGTCTTAAATTAAGAGGTGGATAGTAAGAAATAGTACAGACGACCCGAGGGCGTTATTGAGAGTGCTTGCACGACCGGGAAACATGAGTGGTACTTGGGGATGGACATTCTGCTGTAATTCTGGGATGTTTGCTTAAACCAACGGGGGAGTAGTGAAGCCTTCTTATTAGGAAGGGGAACACCATAACAAACACAGCTGGTGAGGAAGTAAGATAATTGTAACCAATGATAGTAAATGATAAGTCTCTGTTGTTCTTGATTCTACCCAACCTTATCCCATGCGGGAAAGACTTTCAGAAAGGAAGAAAAAATACAGATATTCACAAAATAACATAGAATATTCTAATAAACCTTAGGTATATTGGTAATATTTTTTAGGGTATTTCTAGATGGTATACCTATATGCTTGCACTTTTTATACACAATAATGAAGATACTGAAAATGAGGACACAAACTTAAAACAAAAGTTTACTCTGACATGGAAAGAAAAATAAATAATAAAAAGTCAATATATCTATAAAAAATGCGTAAATAAGGAAAAGGGCGATAAAAAGTGAGACTAATAGACAGAAAAACAGGAAAACGTCAGTGATGAAATACTTGTGGTGGCCGGCAGAGTCGGGTCAATGCCTGCATTGGGTGGTGAGAAGACCCAGAATTAAATTTGTCCAAATACAGACTAACGCTCTTCCTCTCTCTCCTGACTTTTTCTTCCTTTTGTTTTTTTCTCTCTGTTTATCTCTCCTAAATAACTATTCGTAGCGATCTATTCTCATTCAGCTTACCCAAAATGTTCTTCTCTCTCTACCATCACTGAGGAGCAATATTAAGACTTGAAGTGCTATTTTGGTGGCACGGATAGGCAAGTGAGGCAACAAGGAGTACAGGAGGGGAGAGCAAGGAAGAGTGTGAGAGGCTAGGGTAAACGCCTGCTTTCCCTTCCTTGCGTTGCCCCCCCCCCCCCCCAAATACACAAATACCCCAAACCAGGAGGCAGCACCATTATTACGTGAGGGACCTGTTGTGGTTGTCTGGCCTGAGTATTGCTCCACTCTTCCAGGTTCCTCCCAAACTTTCAAGCTTCTCTTTAATCTTCGGACTAACGAAAAGTATTCCTCGTTCTATTACTCTAACAAGGAATTATTTATTTATTGACTTTTTTGTAGTTATATATATATATATATATATATATATATATATATATATATATATATATATATATATATATATATATGTTCAAAGTCCGCGTGTTAAATGGACTAAAAATGAAGTATATATATGTACCTCGCGTTTCATACCAGCTGGATTCGGTAAAATGCTACTGACACCACATACGAGGCACGGGCAGTTTCCCAATGAGGTTCACGGCGCCATCAGCTCGATGAACAGGCTTTGTGTGAAATATAACAGAGTCTAGAACTGCTTTTAGTGTCCTTGTGACCTAGCCGGTAAGCGTTCCCAAGTCACACCCAGTAGGTCGAGGGTTCGATTCCTTGCTGGTGAGGTCGTTGATTATATGTTCAAAGTCCGCGTGTTAAATGGACTAAAAATGAAGTATATACATATATATATATATATATATATATATATATAAGACTCTAAGGCAGGGTATTACTTAGGTATAATTAAGTTGTCTTATAATTTCACTCGCGAAAATTATGAACACATATTAAAGTGGGGAAGGAAATGGGTTTTTTTGTGACTTCAAATTTATAAATTAAGGTTGTGATTATATGTAACTAAAATAGACTTAATTATGATTTATAATTCATATTGGGTACTCCTCCACCAATCACGCTACCAAACAAGACCATTACCCACATTCACGAACCATACTCATCAGCCACTCCTAACAACCACACACACTAGCTACACTAAGCAAACATACAAACCAGCTGCTTAAACTAGCCACACCCACCTGTCACAGCCAACAGCTGCACTTATCAACCACACCCATCAACCATACCTACTAGCCACATCTGCCAACTACATCTGCTAGCCACACCCATTAACACTCACTAGACAAGCACGCCAACCACAACAACTAACAACTAGCTACACCATATCTACCAATCATATCCATCAGCCACAACAACCCACCAAACTCAATAATCACGACTGAAAGAGTTATATTTGAGAGAGAGAGAGAGATTAAAGTTAGGGAGGGAAAGAGAGAATGCAAAAAAAAATGAAGAGATAATTATTGAAAGAGAGAAAAGGGGAGTGGGGGAGAAAAAAAAATAAAGAGAGAGGACAGTAAAGATTATTTAAAATGACAAAGATTTCATTCTAAGACGGTGATTAAGATAAAAAAATGAGAGTACAAAACGATTAGAGGATAAACAGAAGCCTTGAAGGATTATGCGAATGGCGTAAGTGAAAGTGAGAGAGAAGATAATGAGAGGGAAATAGTTTTTTATTTTATTTAAGCAGTTGATTACACGGTTATCACTGACAAGGTTCTAGCCTAATCACACGATCACTGGTTTAAAGGACAACTCTGGTAAAAAATATCCTATCTGAAAAACCTTCCCCACGATTGTTACAATAAATTATCATACAGTACATAGTTAAGGACATTGGATTAATTAAAGCCACAAAGAATATTTACGAAACACCAAGTAATAAGCGTTGTAAAGAGGAGATTGAATGAATGAATGGAGGAGGGGTTGTGAAAGAGAAAGAGAGAGAAATAGAGATAAGGGAGTGTGGCTAAAGGAGGGTATCGAGGAGTAACCTTAAGGGAGATAGAACTTGGAATGGGTAAGTGACTGTCTTATCTCCACTCTCACTCTCCTTCCCCCTCTCATTTTTATCTCCACTCTCACTCTACTCCAAGCTCTTCTTTCCTTTTTCCCACTCCATCTCTCAGTACCTCTTCTTCTATTCACACCCTCTCCTCGCCACTCTCGTCCTCTTCTTCTCTCCTCCCCATTCACACCCCCTCCTCGCCAATTTCGCCCTCTTCTTCCCACTCTCACCTTCTCCTCCCCACTCTCACCCTCCCCGTCCCATGTTGGAATCAGGTATCATGACCGTGCTGATAGACTGGCCAATGAGGCATGTAAGAAAGAAAATGTTGACCGCGACCTTGGTCTGTCCAATGCCGCAATTAAAAACATTCAAGTCAGAATCATGAACTCTGATCTAGAAGAAGTGAGAAATGCAGAGAGACCTGACAGTTGTAGCATTAGTAAATATGACAAATTTTGTAACAAGAGGTACCGGTATGGCCAGCATAAGGACAGAACCAGACAATGTGATGTAGTCGTGGCCAGAATTAGGCTAGGATACAGACACATCTGGCAAGTTAGTAACGCTGTACCCATACCGGAACACTCAGCATGTAAACTTTGTGATAAACCTTTAAAGCATACACTCGAACACTATAATATTGAATGTGACACTGTCAAAGACTTCAGGTCACCTGACTTACTGTATCTTGAACTATGTAATTACTTCATTGAATCAGGTGTGCTTGAGGACATTCTTGCTGTTTATCCCAAATTTGCTAGCCCACACTGATTAGTAGGGTGTGTCAATTTAGGGGGTGAACTGGCTAAATTGAAAATCGAGTAATTTGGTAGCAATTTATTGTAGTCTTTAAGCATGCAAAACAATATTCTGGCATAAATTTTTTTTTATAACAAGTCCTACCTACATCAAATGGATTTTTAAATGTACATATTTGTGAATTTATAACATAACCAGCGTTTGCACACATGTTACTGTTTCAAGTTTCAAATTATTATATTTTATTATCCGTAGTCTATTTGAAAGTAACCAATGCCTTCATACTCTCTTTGCTTTGGTTTCTTGTCATCAGTAGTCTGCTTGCTATTTGTGCTTTGATGTAACCTTCTCGCCTCTCGTGGCTGTAAACATGGCCCGCTGCTTCTGTGACCATTTTCACACATCTCTCCACACTTTGAGTGTGGGAAGGCCACTTCGGCACCTGCATTGGAGTCTCTTTAAGGTTTCTCAATTCTTGGCTAGTTAGACTTGTTGTCAATGGTGGCTCTAAGACTTCCAAACTCAAGTCAACCAACTCTGACAATTTGGTGGCATTGACGTTTATTGGGGGAACTTTTCTTGAATGAAACGAACAGTCGCCCAACTGGTCGTCATCTATTAGCGTTCCTCTAATCTTTAGAATGACTTCTACAGCCTCGGTTCGGAGATTGGTACATTGACTGCAAAGCATTGCTTGCAAAACTGCTTCTGATCGAGCATACCAAGCGGACCTTCTTGCCACAGGTAACACGATGTCCCTCACTACCTTCCTCTGTGTTCTTACTAGCTGCAATTGAAACAAAAGGTGATTGGGCCCATCCACCCACATAGGATTAAGTTTCACACTAAACCACTGGGAAGATAAACTCCAATAATAAATTCAACAATTAACCTCAAATTCTTCAGCACTTTGCCCTTCAATTCGTGTTTGGAAATCCAAATCCTGCAGAAACGAAGAGCTGTAGTTAACCAACGGCTGTGACTGACAGGTCCAATCTCCAAGAGAGCCAATGACTGAGGCACTTCTCCTGATCTTATTGCTTGGGCAATACGATAAGCATAGGATTGATCTTTGATGACTCCTTCAGACAACGCCGGAAGGGGAGGGCCAACTTCGACCTTTGGAAAGGTTGTATTTATTTCTAGTTGTGTTGCTTCATCCAGCATGATGCCAAGGGGACCTGACCACTTGTTGTTGCTCTTTGTAGGACCATCAAGTTCCTGGATGAGATGACGAAGAGGTAGCTCGCCTGTATGTAAATCACATACAATCCAAACAAGTCTTCTTCCTAGTTTTTTCTCTAAATGCGTCATTACACCCCCCTGCCATCCGGTGTTCACTGCAGTTGAATCTCCACCAACAGCCTGCAGTGAACTGCCAAGTCCTCTCTCCTGAACCCAACATAAAATATGATCAGCAATGACCTCTGCATGTTTCTTCCCTTCTACTTCAGTTTCGGGAGCAAAGTGAAACAAAAACCGACCACCAGGCTCAGAACAGACAGAGTAGTGTTCTTCTTTGATGAGACCTGGAAACTTTCTGTTCACTCCCTCTACTTCTAGCAAAACTTTTGTGTCATCTATTCTTCCATCAAACAAAAGACAGGAGAGCCCTCCCTCGCTTAAATCTTTTTCATGCTGATCAGATATTTCCTTCATTATTTTTTCTTGTGCTCTTCTAATTTTATTATGATCTATCACCAAAGATACACCCTCTCGGCTGATGAGGCCTGCATCTATCCAAGCGGCAGTTGCAATTTCTGCAGCCTCACGAAGTCCAGCATGGTGGCGAATACTAGCTAAAGCAATGTTTGAAATATTTCTTGTGTTGTATTTCATTTTCTTTGGTAAAGGTTCAGATGGCTCTTTGGAACTATCATCTGATGTTGCTTCCTGTTCATCAGAAGAACTATCAAAGAAGTGATAAACATCTTGACACAGCTCTTCCTCTCTTTGGATGGCTTCTTCACTCTTCATTTTCTTCTTTTGTTCCCTCTCTCGGATTTGTTCTCTCTTCTTGGCATTAGCAATCTGCTTCTTTGTTTCTGAATAATCTATTGAACCCATTTGCATACTTCCTTGGCCTTCTGCCTTTGTCCTCTGTGCCTTTATAAATTCAAGCTCTAAAACAGGGATCTTCTTTTCACGAGGACAACCACAATCAATGTGGGAATTATTTTCTCTCTTACCTGAGTGAGAACAGTTGGATTCAGAACATAATTGTATGGAGCACTTGCAGGTCAAAATGTCAAACAGAGTATCAAGTGTGTGCAGAAATTCATTTTTCCTGGCCAAGTTTCCTTTGCCAAGTGATGTTTCAACTGCTTTGTGCCATAATTTCGTTAGTTTTAGCTCAATAGTTCGACACTGATTAATCACAGGTGGTTTGAAAAGTGCATTAGCTTTTGTCCATTGATGCAGAAGAGGGACTATCATGTCATTTATGAGTTCTTTATCTGTATAGTTCCTTCTGTCCTTTGCATTTTTTTCTCGAAGGAGTAACCCTAATCTTAGCATGTCTCTCACTGTTGGAAGTTCTGATACAGGAAGCTCCTTCCCTTTACCAACTAGCAGGCTCAAGTGGGTTGACAACTGACTTCTTGTCTTCAATTTTGACATCTTCACACTATCTGACAAATAGAAAAATATTTCAATGTTTCATAATTCAATTGTTGTTTCAAAAAATATCAATTTGTTTATCAAAAATGCTGTAACAGAAATAACATAATAATTTCTTAGAACATAATGTTTTATACAATGATATAAGTAACTGCGACAATCAATATGCCCTACTTACAATAATTAAAATGTAGAATTCGTCTGGTAGAGTAGGTGCAAGTGCAATGAGAGCAAACCACCGTCTATGATATCTAGAAGGAGAGTGAGCCGGGCGCCTTATCCTCACGCTTGGTACAAGTCAAAACAAGAATTAAACTGTCCCACACGGAGAGCCTGTTCATGTTCATGTTCTGACATGCATATTGTACACAAGCTATAGAACCATAAAATACTCCATAATCCATATGCTTACATGAGATTAGTTAATATCAAGTGAATAATTCTAATCAAGTCTCATTAATTTGTTGAAATACTGATATTTGAAACTTTAAGGTATAATTGATGTAGGTGAGGGTTATTTCAATTCATTTTTGTTTGCTAATCTCAAGTTTAGACATAAAGAGGCACAATATTTTGACTACCAAATTTGATTTTTAACATGTTGACAAAATTGACACACCCTACTGATTAGTCTTCAATTAGAATATGACTCCAATGTATGTGATCCACTGACCTATATATGCTGCTGGTGAATGTGATGTATTTCCTTCTTTGTGTACGAACCTCTGTCCTGCGTGGCAGTGAACAGTGGCATTACCCACATGAATCTGACCTATATATAGTGTCAATGAATATGATGCATTCTTTGTGTACGAACCTCTGTCCTGTATGGCAGTGAAAAGTGACATTACCCACATGAATCTGACAGACGTATATGTATGTATGTGTGCGTGTGTGCATGTATATGTACGTGTACATGTATATGTGTATGTATATACGTATATGTATGTATATGTGTGTGTGTGTGTGTGTGTGTTTACATATATGTATATGTACTGTCAATGAATATGATGCAACTCTTTGTGTACGAACCTCTGTCCTGCATGGCAGTGAACAGTGACATTATCCATATGAACCTGACCTCTATACATTTATAGTTGTTAATGAATATGATGTATTTCTTTGTGTGTGAACCTCTGTCCTGCGTGACAGTGAGAAGTGATACCACCCTCAGTGTCAAGACCTGACTGAATTACTCAGAATAGGCAAACTGTACTACAAGCTCTGCCAATAAATTTGTTAAACTAAAAAACTCCTCTTCCCACTCTCACCCTCTCCTCCCCAATCTCACTCACCTCCTAACTCTCACACCCCTCCCCACTTTCACTCTTCTCCCCTCTCTTATTCTCTTCCCTACTCTCACTTTCCACCCCCTTCTCACTCTCCTCCCCACTGTCACTCTCCTCTCCATTCTCAATCTACTCCCCCTGCTCACTCTCCTCCCCACTCTCACTCTCCTCCTCACTCTCACTCTACTCTCCACTCTCACTCTCTTCTCTACTCTCACTTTCCACCACATTCTCACTCCCCTCCCAACCCTCACTCTCCTCTCCATTCTCATTCTCCTCCCCCTATCACATTCCGCCACACCCATTCTCCTCTCCACTCTCCTCCCCTTTCTTCCTCTCCTCCCCACTCTCATCCGCCTCCTTACTCCCACTGGCCTCCTCACTCTCTCTTTCCTCGCACTGTCACTCTACTCCCCATAGGGAAGTACTACAGCCTGGGAAGATATTGGAAGCATAATGTGTTGTCTATGGTAGACCCTGTTGCCATATGGCATCACGAAAATTGTGACCAAGTCCCAGGCTGCTGATCTGACATTCTGCCTCATTTACACACAATTGTAGGGTCTCAATTGTTTCTTTTACTATGACAACACAACATACATACTGTAGTATATTGTTTCTTTTATGTTATCTTCTTTTTCATTTTTGTATTTCTTTGTTTCTTTATTATGATTATTATTATTATTATTATTATTATTATTATTATTATTATTAGTATTATTATTTCATTTTCGCCTTCCAGGCCCGATGTGGGTCAGTGACCTGTGCCCGGGTGTGCTAATCCATGTAAAAAAAGAAAGAAAGACTAACTCTCTCTTCCCTACTCCCACTTTCCACCCAACTCTCACGTTCCTCCCCACTCAATCTCCTCCCCACTCTCACTCTCTTCCCTACTCTCATTTTCCACCCCACTACTCGTTCCCAATCTCACTCTCCTTCCCCTCTCACTCTCACTTTCCACCACACTCACTCTCCTCTCCACTCTCACACTCTCTTCCCTACTCTCACTTTCCTTCTCCCAATGACTTTATTATCTGACTCTACTCCCTGCTCTCCTTTCCTCTTCCCTACCCTCTCCGTCTCACACCCACTCTCCCATTCACACCCTCTCCTCTTCACTCTCACCCTCCTCTCGCCACTTTCACTCTCTACACGCAAATATCACTGTTTTCTCGCCATTCTTACGCCCGTATTATTAAACAACGTCTTCCCTTGAAGAGGGTCGTCGTGTTTCAACCCGAGTTTTAAACTAAATGAGTCCTGAGGGACACCGCAGTACAGTACTTAACTGGGTGGTGTGGCGGTAAAATTAACTAATTCCATTATTATAAATTAATTTTATTGGAATTAGTTAATTTTACCGCCACACCACCCCTTTAAGTACTGTACTGCGGTGTCCCCCAGGACTCATTTAGTTTAAAACTCGGGTTGAAACACGACGATCCTTTTCAAGGGAAGACATTGTTTAATAATACGGGTGTTAATCTCTACTCGCCATTCTCACTCTTTCCTCACCACTCTTACCTTCTTCCCACTCTCACTCTTCCTCCACCCTCAATCGCCTTCCGCTCTCACTCTCAATCTTACAGTTCAATTCATGCTTCTCAAACAATTTAATACCAATTTATTCTCTGCGTTACCCTAAGTTGTCTGTTTTCTAATGATTATTTTCACATTCATTCTCCGATTCTCTCTATCACTTTTCACATTTAAGTTTGTACTACATTCAAGAAAGTTAAACTAATGGAATTTATATTTGTGTATATTGTAAGATAATATTAATTATAATATGAAATAATACTGTAAATCAGAGTAGGTCAAGAAAACACCCCGCATCAATTATTTTAGAAATCTGATAATAAGGGATATTAATTTCAGTCTGAGCAATATGGCTTTTGTATGGCTCAGAATCGTAAAACACTTTCAGCAGAACCCAGAAGATTAGAGGCCTTTTAATTGTGGTGCCAAAAGAGATTGTTAAAGATAAGTTACACTGACAGAAATAAAACAAAAGAAAAAGTTCTTACACAGGCAAAAATCAGAAGATAAATATTATAGCGTTATGGAATACGAAAAATGTTACTGTGGCTATATATAATTAAGGATGGGGGATAATGGAAGACATACTAATGGACGTTATTGAAGCCTTGAAGGCCAGGGGAAAGTAGAGATTGGAATGGATGAATGAAATTATAATTTGTGTCCTGGAAGAGAAGTAAATTCTGGGGGGATTAGTAAAGCCTTTGGAGTGGTGGACTGCGGGCACCAACCCTAAGATATGAGGAGGTCATTTTTATTTATTTGTTGATTTATTGATGAAGTTAATGTATTTTCGATAGTTATTACACAAAATAGTGTAATTATATATTCCGTCCAGAACTACCACTGCACAATGAAGACTTATTTGTACCCTGTGGAAGACCTAACAAGGTGGGGCCTCGGGATCTGCCGAACATAGCTCACGAAGTCTGCCAAAAGGCTTGAGATACACATCTGATCCGATGTTGAATCTCTTCATCGATGTCCACAGTGGTGGATAGGTGGGAGCCAAGATACCGAAAGTGAGCAACTTTAGAGAGGGTAGTACGGATAAGCTGGATGGATGGTGGAGGTGTGGCTTAACCAAGGGCACGCTGAAAGAGAGTCTGAGTCCACCACCACCCTCAGCCTTGTGCCCCGTACATACATGCAGGATCCCTGCAACTGCCCTGACATCATCATTTACCGTATAGGCCTAAATCCGGGATTTTCATCCAGGGGGATGTGGCGGCAGACTGTCTGAGCATGTTGGTGACGGCAGCATGAGGTTGCTAGCTTTCTTGCAAGGGCGGCGGTGACAATGCAGAGATCACTTGTTACGTCACTAAACTTGTTAGTGCTGAGGATGACGCTCCAACCGTCTGCATCCAGGTCTTAAGTGCCTGCCCCTCCCTGTGTCTTCAGTGTTTTTTTTTCACACCATCCCTCCTATTATTTTCTCAAACATGACAGCATTTGGAGGGATATAGTGACCCTGAACCTGATGCCTTCCTGTGTACTGGCAGAGGGATGTTTTTCCTTTAGTTGTTGTAATGTCTCATTGTTTATTGGCAGCACACCAGCGGAAGATTCCTTTGTCAGACATCTTACTGCCGAGGACACTTTTCCCATAGGTATCTTGTTACCAAACTTTCTGGTAACGTCCTCGGTGTTTTGCTGTCTGTCTCATATGAATTTTAGTCTCTCTTGCAGTGTTCTTGCCTCGCATAGGAGATCATCAGGAGTCCCTTTTTGCCACTTTGTCAGTCTTCTCTTCATTGTTGCCATATTATGTTTGCACTTACTCCTTGCGTGTGTCCTCTGGCAGAATAGATGGGGTATTATTGCCAGTATTTGAAGAGCAAATGGGGGCCAGGGAACTGTCCTGAGTGCTAGTGATTATGAGGCGAGTCATTTCCCGGATCACTTCTTTGGTAGCTGCACACTTGGGTGGTTCAAAGAGGTTAGCTGGCGATCACTTGACCACTTCTGAGTTGGTTTCTTTGACCCACTTCTCCACATTTTCTCCTGACATGCCTTTCCAATTTGTTGACTGTATGTCATTCATCTCATGAACAGTATGTGAGTGGGTTCACTGCTATCGTCTGATATGTCATCATCGGGTGCTGGATCTGTGCCGTAGGGATTTCGACAGCTGGTCCCTTTCCTACAACCCACAAATCGTGTGTTTCTTCTCACACATATACAGTTTGTGCATTTTCCAGCCATGATGTCCAGTTGAGAAGGGGAGAGCAGTGGGAGTGGTAGATGGTTGTGGTTTCAGAGAGGAGGGAGGGAGGGAGGGAGGGTAAGTTTAGGTGTGCTGGTCGACGGGTGAGATGAGGCGGGGCGGGGCGGAGCGGGGCGGAAAGGGGCGGGGCAGAGCGGGGCGGGGCGGGCGGGTTACAAGCACTTAAGCGCCTCCTCCTATACAGTCCCCGGCTCTCCAGTAACTATCACCAGTATCCACTCAGGAGGCCAACAGGTGGATGACACTATGATCACTTCACGCACTACACACTCACAAGTAATAAGTCTGGAAATTCTGGCTGGTTGTCCCTATTAAGACCCCGGTTTTTGACGAAGAACCCGAGCTATCACGACCCACATAATTCCCCCACCACTACCTCTACTACCCCTACTATCACTACTTTTTTTTTTTTTTTTTTTTTTTTAAACGTGGCCTCCAGCCTCCCCTAATAGCCACACCTACGCCACCATTTAATTACCTTAATATTAAATATCCTAATACATATGTAGCTATCCTAGCTGTGTTAAATTAGTTGAGCCGCAGATCTATGCGGCATTCAGTGACACTAGCCTCATAGTCGATATCTGCAGCAGTTGTTGGAATTGGGGCAGAAGCTCTCGTTCCCCTGAGGCAGAGCAAAGCCGACAGAAGGAGAGAGAAAGAAAGTTGACATCTCATCCAGGCTGTAACAAAACTTCTGGGCTGCTGCTTCTGTTCGGAGATCACCTCCGCGAGTCTGGCGTAGAAACATCTTGCACTTGGTCCCATCCCACCAGAGGTTGTGAGCACTAGAGGAGTGAAGCTGCCTTGATCAACGTTTTGAATTCTCTCCCCATATGCCCTTCTCTTGTCGTTCTCGTTCCTCCTATGTGCAGCATCGAGAGCTAGGTTACGGTGACATGCGGCCATGGGATAAAAAATCCTGTTGTCGAAGAAAGCTCGATGTTCCCGCGTCCAGAATCCTAGAGCACTGACGTCAACACGGGCTTCGTTAGATGTGTTTGAAGTCCTATGTTGGAAGATCTCACCATCCAATGGAAGGAGGGTCGGTTCTACCATGACATCCCGGCAGATTTCCTTCAACATATTTGCTGTAAGGTCCCTTACTTCGTCATGCCTCATGCATATGAAGCCCCCTTTCTTTCTCGCCATGGCGTGATCGCCGTCACAGGAAGAGCCACACACGCATTGGGAGGGCAAACCTTCTACTGCCCGACCGTACCTTAGAGCAATGGCATCTGTAAATTCTTGTTTGTTTAGACTGAAACCATTTGCCCTTATCGGTAACGTAGTTAACCAGTTCGAGGCGCCCACCTCCTGCGCTATAGCTATTTTTTTTTCAAATTTTCTGGAACCTGCAGCAACAGTTGCTGCAACTTATCATTTTGGAAGTGCTGTCGATCTGTCGTAATGGAACTACGAATCTCGTTTACTTCACTGGTATCGACCTCCCCTGTTGCATTCTGGGCTATTATGTGGTCCTTGAGGGCTGCCGTGAGCTTAATGGAATTTTGATGTTCGGTGGCTGCAATCTCCTCTGGATTGGTTAGTCCCATCCCTCCCAGTCTTGATGGAAGTGCAAGAAGTGCTCTTTCTGCTGGGGTTAAGTGAGTGTGTTTCACTAATTTGGGAATGAACTTGACACTGATAGCTACTTCCAGAGGGTGGAGGAGGGGTCCGATATCAGGGATAGTACGCATCAGGTAGTTCCAACGATGCTTGACTCCATGGATGAATGCAGCAAAAGCCGCATGTGGCTCTATGTTAGCAATCTCAGACAGAGCTTGGATTTCACTAACCCATTCATTCACCTTTCCCGCTACGTACTCTGTCTTGAAGTCCGTAGTGCCAATTACTGCACCTAGATGTCTTTGGCCGTCCTTAGTTATTTTGACCACACTTCCGCCAAAAACCTCCTTTGCCCGTTCATAATGTTCTGGCGTCACGATGAGGAAGGACTTGCTGGCGTTTGGGTGGTACCCTATTTGTGGACCTCGCGATATTACCAAGTCCCACCACTTTTTGGTTTCCCTCCACTTTTCCTGCTCCTGTAAGGTCGTCAGCATACGCCACTTGTTTGACCCCAGTTGTTTCAAATTTTATTTCTTGTTGGAGCACTGATAGGCCTATTGCATACATTGCCATTGCAACAGGGTCCCCCTGTGTTGTTCCCTCGGTTGACTGCAAGATGGTATCACCTCTTAGGGCCTTGTTGTTTACTATATAAAGGTCTGATGGATTCCTATAGGAGTTTTCAACGTACATTGCAAAGTTTGGACACTTGATCTTGATGTTGTGCAGTGCGGCCTTGCGGTTAAGTATGTTGAATGCGTTTGAAGCGTCGACCAGGAGAACGGCCTCACAATCGCGTTGCTCAAATATCATTCTCATGGCGTGAATGGCAGCTTCCCCTCCAGCTTTTTGCCCGGCACAAACTTGCAGGCTCCTTTATGCATTTTCCGATGATTCGCCTCAGCACTTCTCCCACTCCTATTGGCCTACATCCTGGATTTATTATCCAGGGGAATGAGGCGGCAGGCCGTCAGAGCATGAAGGTGATGGCAGCATGAGGATGCCAGCTTTTTGCAAGGACGGCAATGGCCGTGCAGAGATCACTTGCTTCGGGGCCAAACTTGCTAGTGCTGAGGATGACTCTCCATCCGTTTGCATCCAGACCTGAAGGGCCGGCACCTCCCTGAGTCTTCAGTGCCTTTTTCCACACCATCCCTCCTGTTATTTTCTCGAACAGGACAGCATTTGGTGGGATATAGGCACCTTGAAACCTGATGCCTTCATCATCACTTGCAGAGGGATGTTTTTCTTTCAGTTCTTTTAATGTCTCTCTGTTTATTGGCAGGACCCCACCGTTGGTTTCCTCTGTGAGAGATCTTACCGCCAAAGACACTTTTCCTACACGCATTTTGTTTCCAAACTTCCTTGCAGCATCATCGGTGTTTTGCTTTCCGTCTCCTGCAGATTTTAGTCTCTCCTGCAGTGTTCTTGCTTCACATAGGAGATCATCTAGGGCCCCCTTCGGCCACAGTGTCAGTCTTCTCTTCATTGCTGCCGCATTTTCTTTGTGTTTAGTCTTTGTGTGTATCCTCTGACAATAGATGTGGTATCATTGCCAGTATATGAAGAGCTAACGGGGCAAGGAGGCGGTCTTGAGTGTACTCAGTTATGAGATTCATCATCTCCCGAATCATTTCTTTGGTGGCCGCACACTTGGGTGGTTCAAAAAGGTTTGCTGGCGACCACCTGACAATTTCTGAGTAAGTTTTTTTAACCCATATATCCGCATTTTCCATCGACATGCCATTCCACTGTGGTGGCTGTCTCTCATTCACCTCGTGGACATCAGCTACTATTGGAGCAGCGTTTATTGGGACTACATTTTCAGGATGAATAGACTCACTGCAATCGTTTAGGATATCAGCGGGCGGCTGGGTCTCGGCGATATCCACAGTGGCTTCCTGTGACGGCTCCCTGCCATGAAGGTTATAAGGGTTGCAGCAATTGTTTCCCTTTATGCAAGCCACACATGGTCGGTTGTTTCTCACACAAACACAGCTAGTGCATTTTTGGTACTGGTTAGAACAGATACAACAATGTCTGTCACCCGGCATAATGATCTGCACCTTGGGCGACAGTTACGTCACTACTACTACTATTACTACCAAATTGCTGTCACTTGGAATCGAGTATGATGATCATCCAGCTTTGATACGATGATATAATTTATTAAAGATGTCACCTTCGTTGGTGAGCTCTAAGGTGCCTCGAGAGGCCGATACGGGACAGACAGGGCAGTCCACAGATGTTGCACGTGTGGAGGGATACAACTAATGAGCGATGGGCGGCGACAACGTCTTTCCGGCGCTGGCACTTGTCTGCCTCGGTATGCAGTCCGACGAACTCGAATTTATTGATACCTACCTTCTCGAATGGTGCTCCTCCAAGCGTTACGGTGTAGAGTTATCATTACCCAGGTGAGGGGTCAATTTGGCACTTTTTTCAGGTTTGTCTTAAGATTATCCTTAAACCTTTTCCGTTGCCCACCAGGTCTCTGTAGCCTCTAACCACTTTTTAAAAAACCTAAGCTTTTCTTGAGCAAACTCAACAAAGGTGTGTGAAAATGGTTTGGTTAGTTTACGAAACTTCTGCCGGTATCCATCTGGCGTGATAGCATAAGAGGTGAGGATATTCTTTTTTACGTTATCATAGTCATCAGTCTGGTCTAAACAGTTATTAACTCTACGAGCCTTACCACATAATTTAGGAACTAACAATGACACCCACTGGTCCTTGGGCCACTCATTCTTCCCGGCTATTTTCTCATAAGTCCTAAATGACCCGTCCATATCGGATTCATCAAACCCGGGAACAAGGGAAGAAGCATTAGCAGGGTTAAAAGCAGCTAGTTTCTCTCTTAATGCCACTTTTGATTTAAACTCCGATGTTAAGGTGACTTCTATCTCTCTCACCTGCAGTTCTTTCAGTCTAACCTCCTGCTCCAACTTGGCCTGTTCCAACCTTTCCTCATGTTCCAACTTGGCCTGTTCCGACCTTCCCTCATGCTTCAACTTTTGCTCCAACTTGGCCTGTTCCAACATTCCCTCATGCTCCAACTTGGCCTGTTCCAATTTGGCCTGTTCCAACTTTTCCTCCTGCTCCAACTTGGCCTGTTCCAACTCGAGTTCTTTCATTTTGATTTGGAACTCGAACCTAGCTCGTTCTAGTTCTAAGGCGTCTACTCTTTGTGCTTTTTCTTGAGGGCTAGCCAGACCTGAGGCAACTTCTGGGTGAGGAGGGGTGGTGGATAGTGGTTGAAGTTTCTTGGACATGGGCGTTAATCTGTCAACAGCGGATTCTTTTAAAACTTCTTGTTGAACAAACATTTCAATTACATGATTTTTTAACATTTCCTTAGTCAGTTGTTGTGAAATGGGATATTGTAATAGTTGGCTATTTCTTTCCATTCTTTCTTCAGGATAATAACACGTAATTTAGCTATGGAAGGATTTTCAATAAAATCCAGGAGATCAAAACTTGAGGTGGCCATTGTTAAGAAAAATAGGATAAATTAACTAATGGTCAAAAGATAAGTGGATTACCCTAGAAAATATCACGGCAGTGGATAACCAGAAAGTCCCGGAAACTAAACAAGTTATACCTAGGGAAATCACACTTATGATCATTGTTCTTCTGATAAGATCCTTAGATAAGGATAAGAGACTTGAAAGAGGAAGGGCGTATTACGGAATTAATATAAAGATCCGGATTAACAACCCTGAGATGCTTGAAAGAGGAAGGGCATATTACGGCATTATAAAAAGATCCGGATTAGCAACCCTGAGATACTTGAAAGAGGAAGGGCGTATTACGTCATTAATATATAGATCCGGATTAACAACCCTGAGATACTTGAAAGAGGAAGGGATTATTACGGCATTTTATATAAAGATCCGGATTAACAACCCTGAGATACTTGATTATTGACCCCGAATGAGATAATGAGAAGAACAATAATGGAGGCTTTATAATTATGGGGTCCTGGTAGAGCGGGGCGTCCCAAGATATCACTTCACCCTAAACTAGTGACTATGGAACAGCCTACTCTGGAGTGAGGGTACGGCATTCAACAGATCCGGATTCTTCCCTACACTCGATAAGACTTACTACACGACTGCCACGTGTAATAACAGGTAAGCCTTATGACACTTGGAAACTAATATCCTACATCTGTCACTCTTACTGTACGATAATACCAATATATGCACACACATATGAAAAGAAACTTTAAACCACCGTAAAGCAATTGTGAACAGAAGTGACTGGGAGGAATAATTAACAAGGAATTACAAGGGAGGAAGGAATATGGTACTTAAGGTCGGGTCCTGTCACGGTCGCCATTTGTTACGAGTGGGGGATTTAGAATATAGTTAAAAGTCAACCCAGATCCCAACAAGCAACAACAAAAAAAAAAACAAAGACAATTGGACTATAAAAGGGTAGACAAAGGATGCGAGTTTTTGTTGTGTATAATAAAGTACCATAAATTCCTTAACAAAATATTCAGCTATCTATAATTTACCCTTAACCATACTTAACCTAAACATTAACAGTATATACATATTTATACAACATACAATAATTTGAAGCAAGGTGGAGGTGGGGGAGGCAATACAAGATTACAAATACTTAGTGCGGAGCTGAGATGGCTGACGAGTAAGGCTGAGTATTGTAGAAGACGGTAGGTAGTCACTGTGCCATAGGTTTCCAGGATAGGTGATCCTGTGGTCACTTCCCAGAGTGAACTGCTCTCTCCTCGAATTGGAAGAGAAGAAGAAGAAGAATGCTAGTGACAGGGGGGAAGGAGGTTCAGAGGAAGAGTAAAGAGAGGATGGAAATGAATTTTAGAAGGAGAGAACAGGTGCAGTGGCTAAACACCGCTTGCGTGAGGGGGTAGGCAAATGCCCTGATGGTGCAACAATCACAATCAGGACGAGGCAGAGGGAGGGTGGGAGCAGGTCCGGGCAAGCAAAGGGCCAACTTGGGTGCCCATGGTTGTCGTCTAGCCCAGGCAGTGTAATCAGAGCGGAGGAAGAACCGCCCCGCCACGGCTGCGGCGCAAGCCGAGAAGCGCAGGTGGACGGACGCACAGGCCACACACAAACAAATTAACAGAGAAGGTGAAAACATGAAAATTTGCTAGTCGTAGGGTTGTTTGGAGAAAGAAGAAGGTAAAGTCTTTGAGCTATGTCAAAGAGGAGCAGAGCGAGTTGGAGGAAGGGTTTTGAATCTTTGAACTTGAAATGTCAAAGTATTCATAGTAAGGAAGGATGAGCGTATCGTAGGAGAGTTTTTAGTAATAGCAGCAGACAGATTTGAGCTTTTTTGTCAAATTATGAACGGAGACGAGAATGAGAGATAGGCTGAATGGTTTCAGTCTTGAGGTAGGTCGATTTTATTAGAATTGGATGTCACAGACGTTGGGTAAGTTTTGATTTGTTTCTGAGAGTTATGGATCTTTCAGCTATGTCAGAGAGAAATGAAGAGAGAGTTAGAGGAAGAGTTTTGAATCTTTGAGCTTGAAATGTCAAAGTATTCGTAGTAAGGAAGGATGAGTGTATCGTAGGAGAATTATTTAGTAATAGAAGGGGACAGATTTGAGCTTTGTCAAATTGTGAACAGAGATGAGAGTGGGATATAGGTTGTTTGGTTTCAGTCTTGAGTTAGGTCGATAATGTTGACAGTAGCTGGCATAGAGGTTGGGTATGTTTAATTTGGTTTTGGAGAGTGATCTTATGAGAGGCTTCGTCTGGCTGGGGGGGAGATGTGTTTGGATTGGTTGTGGGAGGGGGGGAGAGTTTGTGCTTGGGGATTGGCGGGGGTGGAGGTTGTATGTTGATTTGAGGTGAATTAGAATTACTTAAGGGGGGTTGTTGTGTGAGTGTGTATGCTTTTGCGTGGAAATGTAGTAAGAGGAGAGGAGGAGGGTTAGGATAATTATTATAAGGTCAGGTATGGTTCGGATGACAGGAGGAGGGGGGAGGAGCGGAGAGGAGAGGGGAGGCGAGGAGAGGAGAGGGGGGCTTAGGAGGTTGTTGGGTTAATTTATAGTCTGGAAGGATTCCTTAGGTGTGATATGATTTGTGTTGCTAATGAATAGTTGTATTGAGTCATAGTTGTTTTTTTTTTTTTTTTTTTTTTTTTTTTTTTTTGGAGGGTCGGTGGGGCTTGTTAGAAAGGTCGGGTATATTAAGTTTTTCTCTTGGGAGGATTGAAGGTGTTGGTTAGTGATTGGATGGAGAGTAGCATTTTTTTTTTTTTTTTTTTTTTTTTTTTTTTTTTTTTAGGAGGGATTGTGAGTAAGGTTGGGTGGGTTAAGTTTTTCTTTTGGGAGGATTATAGGTTTTGTTGGTGGTTGGCAGAGTTTGGTTAATTTGCAATCATTCTTTCCTTTACTTGTAAAGGACTTCTGCAATTGCAGGTATTGTGAATTCTCGTCCCATTATTGAGGGAGAGGGTTTTTGTACAGGAACAATGCACCCCTCCCCGACCTTATTAGCTAAGGGAGGCGTTCATTTCATCCGTTAATGGTACCGTTTTTAGGTACACCTCTCCGACCTTATTGGCTAAGAGGGGTGCCCATAAAACCGAGTTGGAAACATTCTCCTCGACCTTGTTGGCTGAGGGAAACATACATGTCATCCGAGTTAGTATGGGATGGGTAAGTTAGGTATTTGTTTTGGGAGGAGTAATAGGGTGTGATTAGTTAATGGTAGAATGGTTATTTTTTATTTTGTGTGGGATTGCTAGTAACGGCTGGGTGTGTTAGGTTTTTATTTTGGGAGGAGTAATAGGGTGTGGTTAGTTAGTGGTAGAATGATTATTTTTTATTTTGTGTGGGGTTGCTAGTAATGGTGGGTATGTTAGGGTTTTATTTTGGGGGGATTGTTAGGTTTTTTTTTTTTTTTTTTTTTTTTTTTTTTTTTTGGGGGGGGGGGGGGGGTGTTAGTGCAGGTTAAGTGGATTAGTTTGTTTTTTTTTTTTGTTTTTTTTTTTGTTTTTTTGTCGGAGTGGTCTTGAGTTTGAGTTGGTGGCGTGGGGTTTGGAGTGAGGGGGGGGAGTTTGGTTAGGTTGGGTGGGAATCATTGGGTGTGGGGTTGAGAAGAGGTTAGGTTAGGTTGATTGGGTTAGGTTAGGGTGAGGGTTAAGGAGAGGTTAGGTTTAATTTGGGGGGAAATTGTCGGGTGTGGTTATTAATACAAGGGAGGTGGGAGGGGAGTGTTTGGTCTGTTTAGTATGGAGGGGTTTCTGTCTCTGAATCTACGTGGGAGTATGATGTTGTCGAAGTAATCCTGCCATTGAGGGTAATTAGTGAGGAGAGTTTCTATTTGTTTGTCACCTAGTTGTCTCCAGTAGATGTTAAGTGGGGGAAGGGAGCTGAGTTCATGTAGATAACTATTTCGGGTGAAGGATGACCAGTGTGTGTTATGGATGAATCTTAGTGCTTTGTTTTGTATGACTTGAAGTTTCTTGGCGCTTGTTGGTGGTGCTAGCTGGAGTGTGTTGGGTGCATAAGTCAATAGTGGGCGTATGAGGGCTTTGAATAGGTGCGTTTTGGTTTTGATTGATGCGGTTCTGAATCTGTATAGTTTCCCGAGTGTTTTGTTTGCGATCACAGCTTTCATTTTGGTGTGTGGTGTCATGGTGAGGGTGTCGTTGAATGTGACTCCTAGGATTGTGTTTGTTCGTTTGATAGTTATAGGTGAAGGGTAGGCGATGTAGGGGTTTAGGTAAATGTGACGTGGTTGTCGTCTTTTGGTGCCGAAGTAGGTGATTTGTGCTTTGTTCGGGTTGGTTTGGATTCGCCATCGGAGTTCCCATTGTGTAACCTGTTCTAGTTCCCTGTGTGCTTTGTCTGTTAGGTGGTCAAGAGTTCTGTGTCTGATTAGTTGGGTTACATCGTCGGCGTACTGTATTGTCAGAGAGTCAATGTGTAAGGGGTCGGGTAAGTCATTTGTATAAAGAATGTATAGTGTTGGGGACAGGACTGATCCTTGTGGGACTCCTGCGTGCAGTGTGAAGTGGTCAGAGAAGGCAGGTGTGACTTTTATTCTCATTTTTCTGTCAGTTAGGAAATTGCAAAGTAATTGTTGTGATTTATGAGGGAGGTTAAAATTAGTGCATATCTTGTATTTTAATCCTTCGTGCCAAACTGTGTCGAATGCTTTTTGTACATCTTTTGTGATGAGTGCTATCTTGTATGCATCTTTGTTCATGTGGAGGTAATTGGTCATGATATTAAGTGCGTCCTGGGTTGAGTGGTGTGCTCTGAAGCCGAACTGCTTATATGACAGTAGTTGTTCATCCTCAAGATGGTATCTGAGGCGGGTGTTGTATAATCTTTCAAAGGTTTTTCCTAAGATTTCTAATATGCTGATTGGTCTGTAGTTTTGAGGATCTGTTGGGTTTTTATTTGGTTTCGGTATCATGACGGCTGTGGCTGTCTTAAAGAGTTTTGGGAAGTAACCTGTGGCCAGTTGGGTGTTGTATAGGTATGTAATGGCTGTGATTGTTTCTGAGGGGAGGTGCTTCAGGATTGCTTGACCAATCTTGCTGTCACCCGGTGTTTTCTTTTTGGTTTTGTCCAGTGCTTGTTTGACTTCTGTTGGGGTGAAAGGAGCAGTGAGGGTGTGGTCCTGTGTGAGAGTGGAGGTATCTATTGTGTCGTCAGGAGTCGTTCTGTCGTGAAGTGTTTGCATGTGTGTGGTGATGTTGTTTATGTGGTTTAAGATGTACCTTTGTTGTGTGGGGGGGTGTGGGTGGAAAATGTGTTCCCAGTGTTGTTTTAGTGTTTGTGCTACGTCGGCTGGCTCTTTGATTTTCCTACCATTTACTAGCAGGTGATCAAAGGGGGGTCTTGCAGTTCCTTGCAGCTTGGCGATCCTTTGCCAAAACTCTCGGGGGTTATGTGTTCTGTGTTCCTGGGCAGCCTCTACGAGTTTTGCCCAGTGAACATTATGGTCTTGAAGGAGACTGTGGATGATGTGTGTTCTTAGTGTGGTGATGTCTGTGTAAACTGGTGCTAGGTTAAGTTTGTTTAGTTCAAATCGTGTCCTGTAGCAGTGAAGTAGGCGTTGGGTTCTTATGGAGGGTGTGAAGGAGTATTTCCTCTTGAACCGGTGTTTAGGAATGTGGGTATCTGCTATGGCGGTGATAGTGTTGAAAAGGTGAGTCCAGGTTTCCTCAATCATCCTAGTGGGTTGGTGTTCGAGGTTGAGTGTGTATTGCTGTTCAGAGAGTGTGGTTTTGAAGGCATCCCAATCTGCGTGTTGATACTGGTATTGAGGTGAGGCTGTTGGGAGGAGTATGGGATTGTTGGAGAGGTGAAGAGTGATGGGAATGTGGTCTGAGCCTGATAGGGGGCCGGGAGTGATGTAGTGCTGAAATTGGAGGGCAGGGGTGTTGGTGATGACGATGTCTGGAGTGCCTTTTCTGCCAGCAGCGTAGAATGTGGGGAAGAAAGGGCCAATGTGGTGAAGGTTTTTGTGAGTGACCAAAGCGTGTAGTTGTTGGCCAAGGGGGTCGATGTAGTTGTGTTGGAATGCGGTGTGGTGTGCATTGAGGTCGCCCATTAGTATTACAGGTAGGTGTGAGTTGTTAAAGATGGAGTTTAGGTCTGTGAAGGGGATACGCGAGTTAGGTCTCGAGTATGTTGTGCAGATGATAATTTGTCCGTGTTGAGTGTCGATCTTGGCGGCCATGAAGTGTTTGAAGGCAAAGTTGGTGATGAATTCGTGTTTCAAGGAGGATCTGATAAGGATTGCAACGCCCTCGTATAGTTCGTGGGGTGATTGTCTGCTCGTGTAGCCGAAGTGCTTGATTTTGGTGTCTGTGCGTGTTGAGTTGAGGAGGAGGATGTCTGGGTTGTGTTCTTGTATGAGGAGAGAGATGGCGTGTCTGTTTGAGTGATATGCTCTACAGTTGTATTGCATAATGGTGATCATGTTGTATAATTGTTACTTATATGAGATTGAAATTCTGGGGTGCAGGGATGAGGTCTAACTTGTCGAGTGACTGTGAGCGAGGTCTGAGTGTGGTGTATGCAGGTGAGGGATGGGCGGTTACGTGACTGTGTGTGTGGGGGAGTCGGGAGGATGAGTGGAGCGTGCTAGGTTCGTGACGGGGTTGTTTCCTGTTTTCTTAGGGGTAGTGCCGAATAGATTTACTTTAATTATAGATTTAGTTGGATGAGTGTATTTTATAATTCTTTTGCTGTCATGTGTGTAGGAAGAAAGGGGGGAGGTGTTCTTCCTCTTAGGTCTAGTGGTCTTGACCACCAGTTCTGTGGGGGGATGGGCTGCCATTTTATTCTTGGGAGTCTGAGGTGTCAGGGGAAGATTGGGTTTGGTTCGGGGTTTTGTGGTCCGGGAGGTCATCGTAGTCGTGCGGGAAAAGTCAGGTGTTGGCAAGGTCAAGGTGGAGGGGCCGGGAGGTTTTGGACTGATTACTCTGGGGGGTGAGATAGAAGTAGATTGGTGAGATAAGTCAGGTGTGGGCATGACAGAAGTGGAGGGGCAGACGGAGATTGCAGTGGTTTCTCTGGGGGGAGGGGGTGGCATGCTGGTCCGGTCGGAGATGGGGGCAGTGGGGAAGATGAGGTCGGGACCGGTTCTGAAGGAATCAGGAATGAGTATGGTAGGGAGGCCGTTCGCCTTCAAACCATCAGTTGCTAGCTTCAGAAAAAGAGACCTGTTTCCGTTGCTTAGCGTATGTGCCAGAAGTATGATGGTGGTGATTTTTGCATTCATGTCGGGGGATGGTATGGGGGCGGTCACGTTGTTGGTCCAGCAAGTGCGGGTGGGGAGGGTCGTGGCAGTAGGGAGTGAGTGGTGGGGAGGTGGAGGTAGTGCTGTGGGAGGTGCTGTAGGAGGTGAAGGTTGGCGGGGAGGGAGTGGTGTTGTGCTATTGTTGAGCCTGATTTTGCATTTGTTGCTGATGGCAGCGTGAGGGCCTTTACAATTGCAGCATTTAGTTACCGTGGCAGTACAGTTTCGGTATGAGTGGCCTTGATTGGCACACTTTGAGCAAGTTATTGTGTTACTGCATCTGTTGGTGTTGTGGCCGAATTGGTAACAGTTGAAGCATTGGTGGACCTGTATAAAGTGTTGGAATTCTATGTCTCTTGAAGGGATAATATTGCTGCCGATTTTTATTCCGTATGATTTTAATGTTATGGCGTCAGTTTGAGTAGCCGTAGTGATTTTTAACATCGGGAGAGTTCCCATCCGGGCTGCATATGTCATTTGGGGGGTGTTTTGTGAATTTAGTTCAGTCAATAGGTTTGGGTTGTCCAGTATATGAGGGATAATTTTCCTACATATGAGGGTGCACTTTGCCCGGTATTCTGGTGAGCTCAGGACTGTTAGGCCATTGTTTTTTAGTTTGTTGTACATTGCTGGGGAGTGGAACAGGTCGGCATCTTCATCAGTTTGCACAAATATCTTGATAGTGTCGTCATTAGTGAAGGATCGGATCTGAAATATACATGTCAGCTGGAAAATGAGCGAGGCGAGGTCCGTGCACGGTTGGATGTTTCGGTCCACTTTAATTTTAATGGAAGGCATGTCGAATGTTTGAAATGGAGATTTATGAAGATCTCCCCTAAAAGTCCCTAATTTCCTGCGCCCCTCACGTAGGGGAGACCCTGCACTATCACAGAGGTCCCCAGGCGAATTGGCAGGCTGTGCTGTCCCTCCACCCTTCACACAAACCCGCACTAGCGAGGTGTGGGGACAGAGGGCGTTTCCGGACGAATACTCCCCTGTACGTCAGCTGACAGGGGAATAGGTCCTTTCACGACACGGAAGATAAAGGTTAAAGTCGAAGAAAAAGGTCTGAAAACTTACTGAAGACTCTTTCTTCACACCAAGCCCCTCAGCAGCATCGGGGTTCCTAAGGGAGGTCCGATACTGTGGGAGAGGCTCAATGTGTCAATCGAATCAACAGAATTGTCAGAAGGAAAATGAGGATAGGAGCTGGGGTTTTCCAGGGTACGTGGGAAGGTGGGATTGGTCCAGTACTAGCCAATCAGCTGTGACTGATCCTTCTCCGCTTCCACTTCGTTCTGCGCTGGCTCTTACTGCTCCTGATTTCGACTGCTCCCGACTGCGACTGGCGTGTGTGTGTGTCCTCGAATTGGAGCTGACAAAGAAGACTTTGAGGAGGTGACGCAACAACCAGGATATGGAGAAGGGAAACCCGGGAGTGGTAACTAAGACGAGTCATACTCGTGTTTCGTCCCTAGATGGCGTTGCTCGTGGTGCTTGGTCGGTAGATCAAGACAATAGATGGCGTGGTTCGTAGTGCTGGGTAGGTAGATCATGACAATTGGTGGCGGGGTTCGTAACAATATACATATATATATATATATATATATATATATATATATATATATATATATATATATATATATATATATATATTTAGATATATACATATATCATGAATATCCACAATGGAAACGTGGACAGGATAAAATTCCATAAAATCACACTCGAAAAGGGGGAAGCAATGGAGCACCTTAGCTCCATTGTTTCCCTTTTTTTCTGTGAGATTTTATCTTATATATATATATATATACATATATATATATATATATATATATATATTAGAGCATGAATGTAAATTGCCATTCTTAGACTGTCTGATCCACAGAATAGGTAACACCTTTTGGTTCAGTATTTACAGGAAACCTACTAATGTGTGTTCATACATTCATTATTATTCTGCCCACCGTAATAGAGTCAAACAGTCAGTATTTTTACCAATGTTTTTACGTGCTTTGAGAATTTGCATCCCGGAATTCATTGATGAGGAATATATATATATATATATATATATATATATATATATACATATATATATTTCATTAGCCCAATAAAGCACGCGGACTTCTACATACAATCAACACCTCAACCCGCCAGGATTCGAACCCACGGCCCACAAGCCTATGACTGTGACCGGGGAACGCTAACCGCTGGACCACCAGGATGCTAAAAGTAGTCCTAGACTTTGTTATATTTCACACAAAGCCTGTTCAACGAGCTTATGGCGCCGTGAACCTCTAATGGGGACCACCCGCACCACTTAGGTGGTCAGAGTAACGTTTTACCAAATCCGGCTTCGAAACACGAGGATCCATATATATTTCATTAGCCCAATAAAGCACGCGGACTTCTACATACAATCAACACCTCAACCCGCCAGGATTCGAACCCACGGCCCACAAGCCTATGACTGTGACCGGGGAACGCTAACCGCTGGACCACCAGGATGCTAAAAGCAGTCCTAGACTTTGTTATATTTCACACAAAGCCTGTTCAACGAGCTTATGGCGCCGTGAACCTCTAATGGGGACCACCCGCACCACTTAGGTGGTCAGAGTAACGTTTTACCAAATCCGGCTTCGAAACACGAGGATCCATATATATTTCATTAGCCCAATAAAGCACGCGGACTTCTACATACAATCAACACCTCAACCCGCCAGGATTCGAACCCACGGCCCACAAGCCTATGACTGTGACCGGGGAACGCTAACCGCTGGACCACCAGGATGCTAAAAGCAGTCCTCGACTTTGTTATATTTCACACAAAGCCTGTTCAACGAGTTTATGGCGCCGTGAACCTCTAATGGGGACCACCCGCACCACTTAGGTGGTCAGAGTAACGTTTTACCAAATCCGGCTTCGAAACACGAGGATCCATATATATTTCATTAGCCCAATAAAGCACGCGGACTTCTACATACAATCAACACCTCAACCCGCCAGGATTCGAACCCACGGCCCACAAGCCTATGACTGTGACCGGGGAACGCTAACGTTTTTAAATGCCACATTGACGTTCCAGGTTTTCAGTTGTAAAGGAGTTTGAGAAATTTTTTTGTGAAATGGTAATACTAACAGATTCTTATGGTCATGGGTGGGCTTGGGATCAGTTCTATAAAAAGATTTCTTCGTAATGTTAAGGCATTTGTCTATAAAAGATCTGGGGTACTTAAGGTTCAAGCCAATGTTATATATATATAACCGAGTCTGTATGGGTAGAAATTGCGGAAGTAAGAGAAAAACTAATTATGGGAGTGATTTATAGGCCCCCAAGTCTTGGGAAAGAAGCAGCTCAGCCCATATGGCAGGAAATTAGTAGGGCAGCAAAATACAACATCCTGTGCATTATGGTGGATTTCAACTTCAGAAATATTGACTGGGACAACATTGTAGGTGGCTATGAATCTGAAGACTTCCTAAACGCAGTACAGGACAATTTTTTTTAACAACAAATTACAGAACCTACTAGAGGTGACAATACATTAGACCTAGTATTAACAAATAATGAAAATATTATCAGAGATATCACAGTAGGGGAAGAACTAGGAAACAGTGATCACAGAGAAATAAAGTTAACCCGAAATTGGGAAACGAAAACAATGACAATATGGTCAGAGTCCCAAACTTACGATTGTCTGATTATCAGGGGTGAAGAAGGTACCTAGGTGAGGTCGCCTGGGAACAGTCATGTCAGTCCCCAGTTGGAACGGGTGACACAACAATTGATCATGACTATAATATATTCACTCGTATACTATGCAAAGCACCAGAACAAAATATACCATAAAGAAAAATTAGATCAAATAAGAATGAGCCAAGGTGGATGACCAGAAAACTTAAACATGACATAGGAATAAAGAAAGGAATTTATAAGAAATTAAAGGTAGGGGAGGAGCAGCTCAGAAATAGGTATAATGAACTATCTAGGAATGTTAAGAAAAATGTAAGGACGGCAAAATGGGATTATGAAATCAGGAAAGCAAGAGAATCCAAGGCGAATCCCAAGGGATTTTTCCAGGTATATAGGACAAAGGTCAAGGACAAGATTGGGCCTTTAACGTCAGGGAGGGGGGAAGTGATCGATGGCAGTGAGGAAATAAGCAAAGCATTAAACAGCTACTTTTTATCAGTTTTCACAGAAGAAATTCACGAGGAAATTCAAGAGGTGGATCTGATATTTAGGGGAAATGAAGAAGAGAAATTAAAGAACATCACTATCAGAAAAGAGGATGTTCTTAAGAAGATATATCACAATCAGAAAAGAGGATGCTCTTAAGAAGATATATCACTATTGTAGGTTATGTATCTATGCTACTGTGCCGAGTAGCAACCTTGTATATAAGCTACTGTGCCGAGTAGCATTTATATATATAATTACGTGGCAACACTGCACGAGTTATGTGGCAACATTGCCCCGAGGCTGCCATATGGCAAGGCAGTCTCAGTCTGACTGTGTGAGCCGTGCATGGCACACGCTAGTCACCACTTGTAATTCTCTTATCCATAAATAAATGGACTTCAGTGTTACCCGGTGTTTCCCTACCCATCACTGCATTCTTACAAGTGTGTGAACAATGGACAGTTAGCCGGTGATGTGCGACTGCCGGCGATGTGATGTGCGCGTCGACTCTTCATGTGTTGTGTGTGTTGTGTTGTGTTTCGCCGCGATGTGCAATGTTGGGCCGTCACAGTGCTTTTTAGTGACGGTGGCAGTGTTAGTGTCAGTGTATTAGTGTGTCTAGAGCTGAGAATTGAGCATTGGCCTCTTTTTTTGTGGTACCCACGGAGCTCGCAGGCGTACACCCTTCTCGTGTGACATCCGGGGAGACACTGACGGTCTCACCCCCGCGGCGGCTCTAGCCACCGGCAGTAAGGCCACCACGGAGTGCATCTGCTGTCTCAGACACACACACACACACACGCACGCACGCACTCACTCACGGACAGAACAGTGGACTCTATGCGTTATTTCTGCGCTGTTTATGTCATATATATGTGGTTCGAGCTGTTGAGGAGCCACTTTATATACTAAACAGTGCAGTCCACGCACACACTAAGATGGGCGGTAAGAAGGGACAACGTCAAGATGGGAGACACGACTCCCCACCACCTTCACCTCCACCGGGCGCAGACTCTCATCCTCCACCTCCAGTGACGGACATTGCCACAATTCTGAAGTGGATGGACGACCGGGACGAGCGACGTAGAGAGATGGAACTTCAGAGGGAGGAGACACGAAGAGAGGAGGAAAAGTCGCATTTTGATTCACTAATGGCGACCCTGGTGCTAACCCACCCTCCCTCACTCGCAGGTTTCGCGCACCAAGGCGCCAATATCCTCCCTCCTCCACCACACCAGCGTCCTCCAGGTACTCTTGCTACTCCAACAGCTCCCAAGGCATCTGTTCAACCCCCACCCGCCCTCTCACCAGCCGTCACGTTTCAGCTTTTTCGTGAGTGGAGGCGGCGTTGGACAGATTACTCCACGATGGTGGACCTTGACAGCATGCCTCCAAACAAACAGCTCATCCAACTGCGGATGTGTTTGTCGCTGGAGACCCAGAGAGTTTTGGAGCACACGTTGCAAGTGCCTCCCGATTCTACCTCTTCAGTGACGGATGTGCTCGACCTTTTGCAGGAGCATGTTAAGGGTCGGAATAACGAGGCTTTGCGTCGCCACGCCTTCACCAGCTGCAAGCAGGCGGAGAACGAATCCTTTGACGACTTTTTTGTACGCTTGAAGAGTTTGTCAGAGGAGATCGATGTCTGCAAGGCGCACAGCCGGGAATGTGAGGAAGCCTGGATCAAGCACGGGATCTTGACAGGTGTTAGGCAAGAAGAGTTGGTGCAGCGACTCATCCCCCTGGACGCTTCCTCCACACTCCAGGTGGTAGTGACTAAATGTCGGTCATACGAAGCCACCAAGTCCGCCACCTCTGCCTTACGGGCCCAAACTGCTGTGAGAGCTATTTCACAATACAAGAAGGGTAAGAAGGCGGTCAACAACGTGAAGGCTGCCGCACTTTCTTCCACGCCCCCGCCTAGTGCTTCCTGTGGCAGTTGTGGAAAGCAGCATGGCCCCAAGACATGCCTGGCCGCCGACGCACTGTGTCGTGGATGTGACCGTAAGGGCCACTGGTCTAACACAGACAGGTGCCCTGCACGAGGCCGCAAGTGTCAGGCCTGCTGTCGCTATGGACACTACGACAAGTGCTGCCGCCAACCCAAGCCCAAAAGCCCGAGACGAGGAGGAAAGCAGCGCACTTCCCTCGGGGTGGTTCGCACGCAGCCCCCCTCAGATGGCCCACGCAGCCCCAAGCAGCAGCTGAGTCACATCAGAAGGGTGGACTCGACCACACGCCCCAGGGCTACCCCTTCCCCTACCATCCGCGTCGCCGTCACACACGGTGATGTGTCGGGTCACATCGAGGTGATACCGGACACCGGCGCTGATACTACGGTGATTGGGTTGAAGCACCCCCAGAAACTGGGCCTCACCAAACGCGACCTGGGACCACCGCCGCAGCTGCAGTACTACAATGCGGACGGTTCCCAGATGCCAGACGCTGTGGGCTCCTTTCAAGCAGAGATCACTCACGGCGACAGGTCGTGTCACGGATGGATCGACGTGCAGCCTACTCTCGCTACACCCTTGTTGTCGTGGGAGCACTGCAAGGAGTTAGGCGTGGTGCCCAGAGACTTTCCTGAGAAGATTCCAGCTGCTCGGTACACCGCCAACAGGTTGCGTGAATCAACGAGCGACGCGCCTGGCGCTGCCGCACAGAGCTGCCCAGAACCCGCGTCCACTCCCACCCACACAGGGCGCTCCCCTGCCCAGATCCTGTATGGTCACCCTCTCCGCTCTTGTGTTCCTGCACACGCCAAGGCCTTTGCGAAGGAGTGGCAGACCAGAGCCGAGAGCTGCGACCGCCACGCCGCTTCACGTGCCCAAGACTCCAAGGCTCGGTGTGACGACCGTGCCCACCCTCTTCAGCCACTGGAGATTGGTGCCCTTATCCGCGTCCGGGACCCGACGACGACACGTTGGGAGAAGGTGGGCATAGTGATGGGCGTCGGCCGGTCGCGGGACTACAAGGTTAGGATGCCGAGTGGCCGTGTCTGGTGGAGGAACCGCCGCTTCCTCCGGCCAGTCCCACCCCTTGCTGCTGGCCTCTTGACCGAGGACGAGTCCCCTACACCTCACGAGGATCTGCCCCACAGTGCACCTCGACACTCGGAGCGACTTAGGACTAAGAAGTCCGCTCAAGACAAAGACTATGAGCGTGAGGGGGGGAGGGAGATGTAGGTTATGTATCTAAGCTACTGTGCCGAGTAGTATTTTTATATATAATTACGTGGCAACACTGCACGAGTTATGTGGCAACATTGCCCCGAGGCTGCCATATGGCAAGGCAGTCTCAGTCTGACTGTGTGAGCCGTGCATGGCACACGCTAGTCACCACTTGTATTTCTCTTATCCATAAATAAATGGACTTCAGTGTTACCCGGTGTTTCCCTACCCATCACTGCATTCTTCAGGGAACACTTGGAACCTTCAACTATCAGAAAAGAGGATGTTCTTAAGAAGATAAATAAATTAAAGAAAACAAAATCCCCAGAGCCGGATGAAATTTTCCCTCGAGTTTTGAAAGAGTGTAAGGAACAGATTAGCGGACCCCACGTAAATTTATTTACAAAATCATTGAACACGGGAGTTGTGCCAGACTTGTGGAAACAGGCAAATGTAGTACCCATATTCAAAAAGGGAGACAGAGCATCAGCATCAAATTACCGGCAGATTAGTTTGACGTCAGTAGTGGGGAAATTTCTTGAATCAATTATAGCAAATATCATCCAAACGCATTTAGAGACAAGAAAATTAATCTACGAGTCTCAACATGGGTTTACAATGGGAAAATCTTGTCTAACAAATCTGCTGACGTTTTTTAGGAAAGTTTTCGAGGAAGTAGATTATGACGAAAATTATGATGTTCTTTACTTAGACTTTAGCAAATCGTTTGACAGAGTACCGCATCAGAGGCTTCTGAGAAAAGTTAAGGCTCATGGTATCGAGGGGAAAGTTTTAAATTGGATAAAATCATGGCTCACCGATAGAACACAGAGGGTCAGGGTAGATGGTGTTAAATCTGAGTGGGGTTGTGTAACCAGTGGGGTTCCCCAGGGTGAGTACTGAGTCCACTCTTGTTCATAATCTACATAAACGATCTAGATACTGGGATCAGCAGTGACATAAGCAAGTTTGCAGATGACACCAAAATAGGGCGGCACATTAATTCAGGACAGGATGCAAATGCACTACAGGAGGATTTAAATAAATTGCAGGAGTGGTCAGAAAGATGGCAAATGAAATTCAACACCAGCAAGTGCAGCGTACTAAATATTGGAAGAACAAATACTGTCAATGTATACAGCATTAACAACATCAACCTAGAAAAGTCGACTTGTGAAAGAGACTTTGGGGTACTTCTACTAAGCCCGAACTTACGGCCTAGAAAACATTGCGTTAATGTTCGAAAAAAGGCAAACAGGGTATTAGGTTTTATGTCTAGAAGTGTAAGTAATAAGAGTGCAGAGGTCTTATTGCAACTACATCTTGTGCTAGTCAGGCCGCACCTCGATTATGCAGTTCAGTTCCGGTGCCCTTATTATAGAATGGATATCAATTCACTGGAGTCGGTGCAGCGAAGAATGACGAAAATGATTCCGGGACTTAGAAATCTTCCATATCAAGATAGGTTAAAGAAACTAAACTTGCATTCCCTAGAAAGTCGAAGAGTGAGAGGAGATATGATAGAAGTATTTAAGTGGGTAAAAGGAATCAATAAAGGCGACATAGATAAAGTTCTTATAATATCCGAGCAGGACAGAACTCTTAGCAACGGATTTCAGTTGGATAGGTTTAGGAGGGAGATAGGAAGGAACTGGTTCACAAATAGAGTGGTGGACGAGTGGAACAAGGTTAGCAAAGTTGTAGTAAGTGCATGAACGCTGAAAAGTTTTAAAAGGGGGCTAGATAGATTCATGGATGATATAGAGTGGTAGTAACTCTCGACAGGAGCTGCCATGCACAGGCCAATCGGCCTATTGCGGACTCCATATTTTCTTATGTTCATATGTTCGCATGACAGTAATGATTCCAAATTATTACCGCCCTGGTGTGTCTTGGCAAGGTGTGGTTTCCTTAATACGGTCATATCGCACGGTTAACTTAAGTACTTTGTGGCCTTGTCTCCTGGGACAGGCCTTGCTGTCACTGATGGGTGTGTCAACTTATGGGTGTACCCCTGCTCATCTTCTTACTGTTATATGTGTTGTATTTCACTGGGCTGTAAGCTGTGGTGTGAAAAACAATCATTATGTATATATATATATATATATATATATATATATATATATATATATATATATATATATATATATATATATATATATATATATATATATATATATATATGCAAGTAAATCACTGTAGGTGCGCGTGATCTAGGTATACTGATGCTGATAACCACCAGGAAAGAAGAAAACACGAAAGCGCTTGGGAACTTCGTGTTTTCTTCTTTCCTGGTGGTTATCAGCATATATATATATATATATATATATATATATATATATATATATATATATATATATATATATATATATATATATATATATATACATTGATAAAATTATACGGGAAAAAGGGCAACAATGGAGCACCTGAGCTTTCGTCTTCATTCAAGACATCTTCAGAGGCCACTGAATTACAAGGACCGAGAGAGGCTGAAGTACACAGAGCGACCTTACTAAACATGAGGTCAGGTCATAAACATAACATCCATTAATCCGCATACCAACACCACCACCACACACGCAGAAGGAGCTTAAAAGAAAGGTCAACGTAACTAGTCTTCAATAAAGACGAAAGCTAAGGTTTCCATTGTTTCCCTTTTTCCTGTGTGATTTTATCAAGATTTATCTTATCCACGTTTACAATGTGGATATACGTGAAATATATATATATATATATATATATATATATATATATATATATATATATATATATATATATATATATAAAACAAAGAAGTATGTCTGTGTGTTTGATTGTTTGTGTGTGTGTTTGCACGAGAATCTCGGAAACTACTTTACAGATCTGTTGTGATGATGGATAGTATTATATGTAGCGATGATGGATGGTGTTATATGTAGTGATGATGGATGGTGTTATATGTAGTGATGATGGATGATGATGTTATATGTAGTAATGATGGATGTTGTTATATGTAATGATGATGGATGATGATGTTATTTGTAGTGATGATGGATGATGTTATGTGTAGTGATGATGGATGTTTTTATATGCAAGGATGATGGATGATGTTATATGTGGTGATGATGGATTATGTTATATGTAGTGATGATGGATGGTGTTATATGTAGTAATGATAAGTTATATGTAGTGATGATGGATGGTATTATATGTAGTGATGATGGATGTTGTTATATGTAGTGATGATGCATGGTGTTATATGTAGGAATGATGGATGTTGTTATATGTAATGATGATGGATGATGTTATATGTGGTGATGATGGATGATGTTATATGTAGTGATGATGGATGATGTTATATGTAGTGACGATGGATGGTGTTACATGTAGTGATGATAAGTGGTGTTATATGTAGTGAGGTTGGATGGTATTATGTGTAGTGCTGATGGATGGTGTTATATGTAGTGATGTTGATGATGTTATATGTAGTGATGATAGGTGGTGTTATATGTAGCGATGATGGATGGTGTTATATGTATTGATGATGGATGGTGTTATATGTAGTGATGATGGATGATAATGTTATATGTCGTGATGATGGATGATGATGTTTATGTAGTGATGATGGATGGTGTTATATGTAGTGATGATGGATGTTTTTATATGTAGTGATGATGGATGATGTTATATGTAGTGATGATTAGACAATAAAATAATAACAGTTTAATGCTAAAAAAAATATACTTTGCTGTACCGTTGTAGTGAAAAACATGGTGGAATTTACATACACAGTTAATGAAGTATTGATGGAAGAAGAAGTTTTGGGGACTGAACAGTGAGATAATGTGGAGCCTCCCGGAGGGTGGCGTCCTACCATGGCCTAGCGGATGAGCCGCCCGGAGCGAACAGTGGACAGTCAGTCGCAGGAAACAGATCAGGAAAGGGAATCCCGTCTTAATGCTAACAGAAAGCAAATAGCGGACAGTCGGTCACAGGAAACAGATCAGGAAAGGGAATCCTGTCCTAATGCTAACAGAAAGCGAACAGCGGACAGTCGGTCACTGGAAACAGATCAGGAAAGGGAATCCTGTCTTAATGCTCAGAGAGAGCGAACAGCAGACAGTCGGTCACAGGAAACAGATCAGGAAAGGGAATCCCGTCTTAATGCTCAGAGAGAGCGAACAGCGGACAGTCGGTCACAGGAAACAGATCAAGAAAGGGAATCCCGTGTAAATTCTGACAGATAGCAAACAGCAGAAAGGCGTTCTCTAGAAAATGATCAAGTGCATGAAATTCGTTTCAGTGCTAATAGACAGAGAGCTACAGGATCCAGAATTCTAAGAAATAATACACAGTGGCATTTACTTGCAAGAGCAGCGTTTAACTATGACAATAAGATAGAAAATGAAAAGTATTCCTCTGTTGTCATTGGCAACATGGATAAGAACTGTCAACACTGCGGTGCAAAGAAGTATAAAGGAGAATCTGCTGGACTGTGCTCCCCTCATGGGAAAGTACGACAGCGAAATTTGGAAAAACCGCCACAACAATTGAAGACACTCATGCTGGGAACAACACCAGAGTCAAAACACTTCTTGGAAAATATCCTGAAGTACAATTCATGCTTCCAGATGACATCCTTTGGAGCTACCAGAATAGTTCGTGAGCACGGATACATGCCCACATTCAAAGTCCAGGGTCAAGTCTATCACAAAGCAGCATCCCATTTACCACTGGAAGATGAGCAGGCAAAGTTCCTCCAAATCTACTTCAAGGGAGAACATGAAAAGCAGACTACTATCAGGTATGCCATTTTACAGACAATTCGAAAAATTTGTTTAAATCTTCCTGTAGTTTTGCGGAGTCCTCGTCAGATTTAATAACACGTCCTATTTTAGTGTCATCAGCAAATTTACTTATGTTGCTGTCTATGCCGATATCTATGTCGTTTATGTATATAATAAATAATAATGGTCCAAGTACTGAGCCTTGGGGAACTCCACTTGTGACGTTGCTCCAATGGGACTTAGTGCCGTTAATGCTCACTCTCTGTTTCCTATCCTGTAACCACGCCCTAATCCATTTAAGGATGTTACCTTTGATGCCATGTGCTTCTACCTTTCTAATTAGTCTTTAGTGGGGGGACTCTGTCGAAGGCTTTGCTTAAGTCGAGATATAACACATCATAATTGTGCCCCTCGTCCACTTATTCGAAAACTGATGAAAAGCATGTTAATAGATTAGTTAGACAAGAACGTCCGCTTGTGAAGCCATACTGGGAATCATTGCTCAATCTGTGCTTCTCCAGGTGATTTCGAATAGAGTTTGAAATGATTGCTTCCAGTAATTTACCAACTATTGATGTTAGACTGATTGGGCGGTAGTTAGAGGATAGTGATCTATCCCCCTTCTTGAAAATCTGTATTACATTCGCTATCCTCCAGGATTCTGGTACTACACCTGTTTTTAATGACATGTTAAACAACTTTGCTAAGGGCATACTAAGCTCGTCCTTACATTCCTTTAATACTCTGGCAAATATCTCATCAGAACCAGGTGACTTATTAGGCTTTTGTTTGTCTATTTCCTTACTAACATCGTTAATAGTCACTACTATCTCGCTTAATTTGTTTTCTTCACTATCTCTGAATAGAGTCGGTGCCTCGGGTATCATGTTTAAATTTTCGGTGGTGAAAACTGTTGAAAAATATTTATTCAAATTATTGCTCATTTCTCCGTCGTTATAAGTGAGCTCGCCGGTATCTGACCGTATTGCTCCAATCTTTTCTCGTGTTTTAGTTTGATACATTTGGTAGAATCCTTTGGGGTTTGTCTTCACCTCCCTTGCTATCCTTACCTCATTATTCCTCTTGGCTTTCCTTATCTCGGTTTTAACCCTACTCGCCAATATCTTATAATAATCCTGGAGGTAAATTTCGCCACGCTTTATCCTTCTACCTATAGCCTTCCTTTGGTCAATGATGTTCTTTAAATAATTATTTATCAATTTAGGGTCATTGTTGTCTGATCTGAGGTTTTTGTATGGTATGTTCTGCCTTTGTGCATTAAGTAACTTATTATTTAAATTGTCGTGGAACTAGGCAATCTCAGATCTCGTTATCAGGTCAGAGTCATCTGTCAGGTTCACGGCCAAGCGCGACACCCCCTCTCTCAGCTGCCTCGTTAAATTGTCAAAGTCTGCCCTTTTGAAATCTGGTACTTTAGTGGAATTTTCCTTATGTCTGACCTGAAAATCTAACTGGAATCTAATTTCTTTGTGATCTCTGTTTGCAAGTTCGTTCCCTACCTCGACATGGCTAATGAGGTTTTCTCTGTTCGACAGAACTAAATCGAGTATATTATTACCCCGAGTGGGTTCGGTTATATGTTGACTTAGGAAACAGTCCTGGATCGTCTCGAGAAAATCCTCTGATTCTGAGTTACCCGCAAGGTCAGTTCAATCTATTTGCCCAAGGTTAAAGTCGCCTACTATACAGACTTTGTTGTGTGTGGAAGCCCTGCGCATTTCATCCCAGACAAGTTGCTCATTGACTCTATCAAGATTGGGACGTCTATATATTACTCCTGTGATTAATTTTTTCCTACCATCGATTAATTCTATCCAAATTGTTTCTGTATTCCGCTCAGTTTTTATTTCCTTATTTATTTTACACTTCACAGTATCCCTAACATAGATTGCTACTCCCCCTCCTTTCCTGGTCTGCCTATCGGAATGGAACAATTTGTAACCCGCAATTTGGTATTCGACCGGCAACTCACGTGAGTCTAGGGTGATCCATGTTTCAGTGAATGCTATTATATCGATTTTTTCGTTACATACCAAGGCACTAATATCATCCATTTTGTTTCTCATACTTCTACTGTTTGCGTAGTAGACATTTAAGTTAGACATGTTCTGAGTCCTCCCTTTACAGCGTTTAGTTTTAAACTCCCTGTTTAATATAGTTTTGTCATCATTCCTAACACTATTTCCCTGTAATCTTTTACTTTGTTTACCCGCTACCACTGCAGTTTCCCCCACCCCCGTGCTCCTATGTTCCCCTAGCAGTTTAAAGACTTCGATATCCTTTGAACTGCCCCCTCTAAAGACCCAGCCAGGGTTGCCACCCCATCCCAAGACAGGTGCACCCCATCCCTAGCATAAAGGTCCCTTCTGCCGTAGAAGTTATCCCAGTTGTCAATGAATGGGACTGATATTGACTTGCAATATCTGTCAAGACGGTCGTTGACACCAACCGCCCTTGACAACCATTCACTGCCAACTCTCCTTCAAGGCAGGACACCTCATATGATAGGGATCCCTCCCTAAGGGAACATAGGGGCATGGGGGTGGAGGAGACTGCAGTGGGAGCGGGTAAACAAGGCGAAAGATTACAGGGAAATAGTGTTAGGAATGATGACATAACTAAATTAGACAGGGAGTTTAAAACTAAACGCGGTAAGGGGAGGACTCAGAACACGACTAACTTAAATGTATATTACGCGAACAGTAGAAGTATGAGAAACAAAATGGATGATATTAGGGCCTTGGTATGTACCGAAGAAATCGATATAATTGCATTCACTGAAACATGGATCAACCTAGACACACGTGAATTACCAGTCGAATACCAAATTGCGGGTTACAAACTGTTCCATACCGATAGGCAGACCAGGAAAGGAGGCGGAGTAGCAATCTATGTTAGGGATAATCTGAAGTGTGAAATAAATAAGGAAATAAAAACTGAGAGGAATACAGAAACAATTTGGATAGAATTAAGCGACGGTCGGGAAAAATTAATCACAGGAGTAATATATAGACCCCCCAATCTTGATAGCGTCAATGAGCGACTTATCTGGGATGAAATGCGCAGGGCTTCCATACACAACAAAGTCTGTATAGTAGGCGACTTTAACCTTGGCCAAATAGATTGGACCGACCTTACGGGTAACTCAGAATCAGAGGATTTTCTCGAGACGATCCAGGACTGTTTCCTAAGTCAACATATAACCAAACCCACACGGGGTAATAATATATTGGATTTAGTTTTGTCAAACAGAGAAAACCTCATTAGCAATGTCGAGGTAGGGAACGAACTTGCAAACAGCGATCCCAAAGAAATTCGATTCCAGTTAGATTTTCAGGGCAGACTTAAGGAAAATTCCACTAAAGTACCAGATTTCAGAAGGGCAAACTTTGACAGTTTAAAGAGGCAGCTGAGAGAGGGGGTGTCGCGCTTGGCCGTGAACCTGACAGATGACACGGACCTGATAACGAGATCTGAGATTGCCGAGTTCCACGACAATTTAAATAGTGAGTTACTTAATGCACAAAGGCAGAACATACCATACAAAAAACTCAGATCAAACAACAATGACCCTAAATGGATAAATAATTATTTAAAGAACATCATTGGCCAAAGGAAGGCTATAGGTAGAAGGATAAATCGTGGCGAAATTCACCTCCGGGACTATTATAGGGTATTGGCGAGTAGGGTTAAAACCGAGGTAAGGAAAGCAAAGAGGAATAATGAGGTAAGGATAGCAAGGGAGGCAAAGACAAACCCCAAAGGATTCTACCAAATGTATCAAACTAAAACACGAGAAAAGATTGGACCAATACGGTCAGACTCCGGCGAGCTCACTGATAACGACGGAGAAATGAGCAATAATTTGAATAAATATTTTTCAACAGTTTTCACCACCGAAAATTTAAACATGATACCCGAGGCACCGACTCTATTCAGAGATAGTGAAGAAAACAAATTAAGTGAGATAGTAGTGACTAGTAACGATGTTAGTAAGCAAATAGACAAACTAAAGCCTAATAAGTCACCTGGTCCTGATGAGATATTTGCCAGAGTATTAAAGGAATGTAAGGAAGAGCTTAGTATGCCCTTAGCAAAGTTGTTTAACATGTCCTTAAAAACAGGTGTAGTACCAGAATCCTGGAGGATAGCGAATGTAATACCGATCTTCAAGAAGGGGGATAGATCACTATCCTCTAACTACCGCCCAATCAGTCTAACATCAATAGTAGGCAAATTACTGGAAGCAATCATTTCAAACTCTATTCGAAATCACCTGGAGAAGCACCGATTGATCAATGATTCCCAGCATGGCTTCACAAGCGGACGTTCTTGCCTAACTAATCTATTAACATTCTTTTCATCAGTTTTCGAATCAGTGGACGAGGGGCACAATTATGATGTGGTATATCTCGACTTTAGCAAAGCCTTCGACAGAGTACCCCACGAAAGACTAATTAGAAAGGTAGAAGCTCATGGCATCAAAGGTGACATCCTTAAATGGATTAGGGCGTGGTTACAGGACAGGAAACAGCGAGTGAGCATTAACGGCACTAAGTCCCATTGGAGCAACGTCACAAGTGGAGTTCCCCAAGGCTCAGTACTTGGACCATTATTGTTTATTATATACATAAACGACATAGATATCGGCATAGACAGCAACATAAGTAAATTTGCTGATGATACTAAAATAGGACGTGTTATCAAATCTGACGAGGACTCGGCAAAACTACAGGAGGATCTAAACAAATTTTTCGAATGGTCTGAAAAATGGCAGATGAAATTCAACATCGACAAATGTAAAGTACTCAGTATCGGAAATGTAAACAGGGAAACCAGATACCAGATGAACAACGATGCCATAGAGAAATCCGACTGCGAGAGAGATTTAGGAGTAATGATAAGTAGGAACCTTAAGCCAAGTAAACAATGTGTTTTTGCTCGTAACAAGGCTAATAAAGTACTTGGGTTCATACAAAGGAGT
>CAUDMG010003443.1:0-12500 GCA_958450375.1 Homarus gammarus
GAGAGAGAGAGAGAGAGAGAGAGAGAGAGAGAGAGAGAGAGAACATTCTCTCCCTCTCTCCCTCCCTCTGGGTCCCTCATCGTTCTCCCTGTTATTCTGAATGCTCACCCTCTACCAATCACCATCACTTCTCTCCCTCCCTCATCATTCTCCCTGTCTCTCCCTCTCTCCACCATCACTCTCCCTCTCTCCGCCATCACTCTCCCTCTCTCCGCCATCACTCTCCCTCTCTCCGCCATCACTCTCCCTCTCTCCGCCATCACTCTCCCTCTCTCCGCCATCACTCTCCCTCTCTCCGCCATCACTCTCCCTCTCTCCGCCATCACTCTCCCTCTCTCCGCCATCACTCTCCCTCTCTCCGCCATCACTCTCCCTCTCTCCGCCATCACTCTCCCTCTCTCCGCCATCACTCTCCTCTCTCCGCCATCACTCTCCCTCTCTCCGCCATCACTCTCCCTCTCTCCGCCATCACTCTCCCTCTCTCCGCCATCACTCTCCCTCTCTCCGCCATCACTCTCCCTCTCTCCGCCATCACTCTCCCTCTCTCCGCCATCACTCTCCCTCTCTCCGCCATCACTCTCCCTCTCTCCGCCATCACTCTCCCTCTCTCCGCCATCACTCTCCCTCTCTCCGCCATCACTCTCCCTCTCTCCGCCATCACTCTCCCTCTCTCCACCATCACTCTCCCTCTCTCCGCCATCACTCTCCCTCTCTCCGCCATCACTCTCCCTCTCTCCGCCATCACTCTCCCTCTCTCCGCCATCACTCTCCCTCTCTCCACCATCACTCTCCCTCTCTCCGCCATCACTCTCCCTCTCTCCGCCATCACTCTCCCTCTCTCCGCCATCACTCTCCCTCTCTCCGCCATCACTCTCCCTCTCTCCGCCATCACTCTCCCTCTCTCCGCCATCACTCTCCCTCTCTCCGCCATCACTCTCCCTCTCTCCGCCATCACTCTCCCTCTCTCCGCCATCACTCTCCCTCTCTCCGCCATCACTCTCCCTCTCTCCGCCATCACTCTCCCTCTCTCCGCCATCACTCTCCCTCTCTCCGCCATCACTCTCCCTCTCCCCCCTCACTCTCCCTCTCTCCGCCATCACTCTCCCTCTCTCCGCCATCACTCTCCCTCTCTCCGCCATCACTCTCCCTCTCTCCGCCATCACTCTCCCTCTCTCCACCATCACTCTCCCTCTCTCCGCCATCACTCTCCCTCTCTCCGCCATCACTCTCCCTCTCTCCGCCATCACTCTCCCTCTCTCCGCCATCACTCTCCCTCTCTCCGCCATCACTCTCCCTCTCTCCGCCATCACTCTCCCTCTCTCCGCCATCACTCTCCCTCTCTCCGCCATCACTCTCCCTCTCTCCGCCATCACTCTCCCTCTCTCCGCCATCACTCTCCCTCTCTCCGCCATCACTCTCCCTCTCTCCGCCATCACTCTCCCTCTCTCCGCCATCACTCTCCCTCTCTCCGCCATCACTCTCCCTCTCTCCGCCATCACTCTCCCTCTCTCCGCCATCACTCTCCCTCTCTCCGCCATCACTCTCCCTCTCTCCGCCATCACTCTCCCTCTCTCCGCCATCACTCTCCCTCTCTCCGCCATCACTCTCCCTCTCTCCGCCATCACTCTCCCTCTCTCCGCCATCACTCTCCCTCTCTCCGCCATCACTCTCCCTCTCTCCGCCATCACTCTCCCTCTCTCCGCCATCACTCTCCCTCTCTCCGCCATCACTCTCCCTCTCTCCGCCATCACTCTCCCTCTCTCCGCCATCACTCTCCCTCTCTCCGCCATCACTCTCCCTCTCTCCGCCATCACTCTCCCTCTCTCCGCCATCACTCTCCCTCTCTCCGCCATCACTCTCCCTCTCTCCACCATCACTCTCCCTCTCTCCGCCATCACTCTCCCTCTCTCCGCCATCACTCTCCCTCTCTCCGCCATCACTCTCCCTCTCTCCGCCATCACTCTCCCTCTCTCCGCCATCACTCTCCCTCTCTCCGCCATCACTCTCCCTCTCTCCGCCATCACTCTCCCTCTCTCCGCCATCACTCTCCCTCTCTCCGCCATCACTCTCCCTCTCTCCGCCATCACTCTCCCTCTCTCCGCCATCACTCTCCCTCTCTCCGCCATCACTCTCCCTCTCTCCGCCATCACTCTCCCTCTCTCCGCCATCACTCTCCCTCTCTCCGCCATCACTCTCCCTCTCTCCGCCATCACTCTCCCTCTCTCCGCCATCACTCTCCCTCTCTCCACCATCACTCTCCCTCTCTCCACCATCACTCTCCCTCTCTCCGCCATCACTCTCCCTCTCTCCGCCATCACTCTCCCTCTCTCCGCCATCACTCTCCCTCTCTCCGCCATCACTCTCCCTCTCTCCGCCATCACTCTCCCTCTCTCCGCCATCACTCTCCCTCTCTCCGCCATCACTCTCCCTCTCTCCGCCATCACTCTCCCTCTCTCCGCCATCACTCTCCCTCTCTCCGCCATCACTCTCCCTCTCTCCGCCATCACTCTCCCTCTCTCCGCCATCACTCTCCCTCTCTCCGCCATCACTCTCCCTCTCTCCGCCATCACTCTCCCTCTCTCCGCCATCACTCTCCCTCTCTCCGCCATCACTCTCCCTCTCTCCGCCATCACTCTCCCTCTCTCCGCCATCACTCTCCCTCTCTCCGCCATCACTCTCCCTCTCTCCGCCATCACTCTCCCTCTCTCCGCCATCACTCTCCCTCTCTCCGCCATCACTCTCCCTCTCTCCGCCATCACTCTCCCTCTCTCCGCCATCACTCTCCCTCTCTCCGCCATCACTCTCCCTCTCTCCGCCATCACTCTCCCTCTCTCCGCCATCACTCTCCCTCTCTCCGCCATCACTCTCCCTCTCTCCGCCATCACTCTCCCTCTCTCCGCCATCACTCTCCCTCTCTCCGCCATCACTCTCCCTCTCTCCCCATCACTCTCCCTCTCTCCGCCATCACTCTCCCTCTCTCCGCCATCACTCTCCCTCTCTCCGCCATCACTCTCCCTCTCTCCGCCATCACTCTCCCTCTCTCCGCCATCACTCTCCCTCTCTCCGCCATCACTCTCCCTCTCTCCGCCATCACTCTCCCTCTCTCCGCCATCACTCTCCCTCTCTCCGCCATCACTCTCCCTCTCTCCGCCATCACTCTCCCTCTCTCCGCCATCACTCTCCCTCTCTCCGCCATCACTCTCCCTCTCTCCGCCATCACTCTCCCTCTCTCCGCCATCACTCTCCCTCTCTCCGCCATCACTCTCCCTCTCTCCGCCATCACTCTCCCTCTCTCCGCCATCACTCTCCCTCTCTCCGCCATCACTCTCCCTCTCTCCGCCATCACTCTCCCTCTCTCCGCCATCACTCTCCCTCTCTCCGCCATCACTCTCCCTCTCTCCGCCATCACTCTCCCTCTCTCCGCCATCACTCTCCCTCTCTCCGCCATCACTCTCCCTCTCTCCGCCATCACTCTCCCTCTCTCCGCCATCACTCTCCCTCTCTCCACCATCACTCTCCCTCTCTCCGCCATCACTCTCCCTCTCTCCGCCATCACTCTCCCTCTCTCCGCCATCACTCTCCCTCTCTCCGCCATCACTCTCCCTCTCTCCGCCATCACTCTCCCTCTCTCCGCCATCACTCTCCCTCTCTCCGCCATCACTCTCCCTCTCTCCGCCATCACTCTCCCTCTCTCCGCCATCACTCTCCCTCTCTCCGCCATCACTCTCCCTCTCTCCGCCATCACTCTCCCTCTCTCCGCCATCACTCTCCCTCTCTCCGCCATCACTCTCCCTCTCTCCACCATCACTCTCCCTCTCTCCACCATCACTCTCCACCTGACCTAATTTTCTTTCACCTCAACAAAACACAAACAAACCTGACGCTCCCTCCCTCCCTCACCCTCCCTCCCTCCCTCACCTCCCACCCTCACCACCCCTCCCTCATCACCCACCCTCCCTCACCACCCACCCTCCCTCCCTCCCTCCCTCCCTCACCTCCCACCCTCCCTCACCACCCACCCTCCCTCACCACCCACCCTCCCTCCCTCCCACCCTCCCTCACCACCCACCCTCCCTCACCACCCTCCTTCCCTCACCACCCTCCGTTACCTTGTGTGTGAAGAACTGTGTATTATATTACCTGGCAATACTGTGTGTGTATGAGTGTAAGAGTGAGTGTGTGTAAGAATGAGTGTAAGTGAGTGTAAGAGTGAGTGAGTGTAAGAGTGAGTGAGTGTAAGAGTGAGTGTAAGAGTGAGTGAGTGTAAGAGTGAGTGTAAGAATGAGTGTAAGAGTGAGTGTAAGAGTGAGTGAGTGTAAGAGTGAGTGTAAGAGTGAGTGAGTGTAAGAGTGAGTGAGTGTAAGAGTGAGTGTAAGAGTGAGTGAGTGTAAGAGTGAGTGAGTGTAAGAGTGAGTGTAGGAGTGAGTGAGTGTAAGAGTGAGTGTAAGAGTGAGTGTAAGAGTGAGTGCAAGAGTGAGTGTAAGAGTGAGTGAGTGTAAGAGTGAGTGTAAGAGTGAGTGAGTGTAAGAGTGAGTAAGAGTGAGTGTAAGAGTGAGTGAGTGTAAGAGTGAGTGTAAGAGTGAGTGAGTGTAAGAGTGAGTGTAAGAGTGAGTGTAGGAGTGAGTGTGTGTAAGAGTGAGTGAGTGTAAGAGTGAGTGTAAGAGTGAGTGTAAGAATGTGTGTAAGAGTGAGTGTGTGTAAGAATGAGTGTAAGAGTGAGTGCAAAAGTGAGTGTGTGTAAGAGTGAGTGAGTGTAAGAGTGTGTGAGTGTAAGAGTGTAAGAGTGAGTGTGTGTGAAGTTATTGTGGTGTGTGTGTGTGTGTGTGTGTAATATTACTTACCCTGGGCGTATATACAGTATAATCAACATTAACATACAGAATAAGATCTCCATCCCACTGACAATACAAGACCAGGGCGCCGGGTACCACACACACACACACACACACACACACACACACACACACACACACACATGCACGTAAAATTCACTCTTTTTCCTAATTAATTCACGTTTTGATAATTTACCATAAATAATCACTAATTAATCTCCATATAATTATTAAATATGAGACAATATGGATTCGTGTGGATTAATTACCACGTCAAGTATATTGTGGGGGAGGGGAGAGAGGGGGAAGGGGTCACCTGTGTAATTAGTGGCCAGGTACCGCTAATTAAGATCTTCCTCTCCTGCTGTCTCATTGGTCGGCCTCTCCACCAATCACAGAGCCTCACTGATCAACTCACGAGGGGTAATCTGGCGTGGAGGGGAGGGAGGGGGGTGGAGGGGGAGAGAGAAGGGGGAGGGAGGGGGCGTAGAGTCTCCCCCTGGCCCCTCACACCTCACACATCTGACTAAACTCACACCTGCTTCACCATACGTCACTTCATACGTCACACCACGTCACTTCATACGTCACACTACGTCACTAATTTACGTTACAACACCTCCCTGCGTCACACTACTTCACCTACAAACGTCACCTGTATCACCTATTTGCCACTTGCGTCACTACCTGCGTCACCACCTTGCGTCACAAGACAAAAGGACAGAGAGCACATCAACTTACCTCTGGTGGACGGCGGGACACAACTGAAACAATAACATAAAATTATATTAACTTCTGCACTATTAACAACAACAACAACAACAATAACAATAACAATAATAACAATAACAATAATGACAACAACAATAACAACAATAATAACAATAACAATAATAACAATAATAATAACAACAACAATAATAATAATAACAATAATAATAACAACAACAACAACAACAACAAAACAACAACAACAACAACAACAACAATAATAATAATAATAATAATAATAATAATAAAAATAAAAACAACAATAATAATAATAATAATAATAATAATAATAATAATAATAATAACAATAATAATAATAATAATAATAATAACAATAATAATAATAATAATAATAATAATAATAATAATAATAATAATAACAATAATAATAATAATAACAATAATAATAACAATAATAATAATAATAATAATAATAATAATAACAACAATAATAATAATAATAATAATAATAATAATAATAATAATAATAACAATAATAATAATAATAATAATAATAACAATAATAATAATAATAATAATAATAACAATAATAATAATAATAACAATAATAATAATAATAACAATAATAATAATAATAATAATAATAATAATAACAATAATAATAATAATAATAATAATAATAATAATAATAATAATATAATAATAACAATAATAATAATAATAATAACAATAATAATAATAATAATAATAATAATAATAATAATAATAATAACAATAATATAACAATAATAATAATAATACTAATAAATAATAATAATAATAATAATAATAATAATAACAATAATAATACACAATAATAATAATAATAATAATAATAATAATAATAATAATAATAATAATAATAATAATAATAATAATAATAATAACAATAATAATAACAATAATAATAATAATAATAATAATAATAATAATAATATTTGTATCCCATAAATCAACAGTCAATCTCCCTCTTCTGTAAATCAACCAATAAGAATGAAGGATAAGAATGTGACCGCTGATTGGTTGATTCGGTTTAAGTCTATTATTGAACATTATACCCCATTGGTTGAGTCAGTAAAATTTTCTAATATATTAACCAATGAGTCAGGAAGATTATAAGTATGCGCGCTGATTGGTTGGTAAGGCGACGTATGTGAATAAGTTATCAGCCAATAAGATTTCAATTATGGTGGCAACAAGTCCCGCCCACTTTTGGTTGCCTTAGTAACCATTAACCAATCAAAGTGTATAAATTGTAAATGTTGCTAGGGAAGCCAAAAAAGGGGAGGAGTTTTCTTAGTAAATCTCCCTAATTGGTTGATGGTTGCTAGGGAAGCCAAAAAAGGGGAGGAGTTTTCGTAGTAAATCTCCCTAATTGGTTGTTGGTTGCTAGGGAAGCCAAAAAAGGGGAGGAGTTTGACTTCCACCTGCACTGCGACGAGGAATCTAGTTTACTTCATAATTAAATTCGTCGCGAAGTCAATAGCATTTATTCCATTGATTCTTCCTACAACACACACACACACACACACACACACACACACACACACACACTAACAACAACAATAACACTATAAGAACAATAACACTACAAGAACAATAACACTACAAGAACAATAACACTACAAGAACAATAACACTACAAGAACAATAACACTACAAGAACAATAACACTACAAGAACAATAACACTACAATAACAATAACACTACAAGAACAATAACACTACAATAACAATAACACTACAATAACAATAACACTACAAGAACAATAACACTAAAAGAACAATAACACTAAAAGAACAATAACACTACAAGAACAATAACACTACAAGAACAATAACACTACAAGAACAATAACACTACAAGAACAATAACACTACAAGAACAATAACACTACAAGAACAATAACACTACAAGAACAATAACACTACAAGAACAATAACACTACAAGAACAACTACAACCAACACAACACACGCCCACAGGTGAGATATGGTCACCTGGGGATCATTAGTCTTCACCTGACAAGAAATTAGTCGATAGTGAACAGGCACTGACACACCCACTCTACCTCTCCTACACTGGTGGTGGTAGTGGTGGTGGTGGTGGTGGGGGTGGTGGTGGTAGAAGTAATAATAACAACAACAACAACAACAACAACAACAACAACCACCGTGGTAAGGCTGGGTTGTCTACATAGTGACGTCACCCTGTAAACACACCGTTGCCAGATACCGCCAGACAACCTCAGTCATCACCTTGTATACCCGACGAGAGATAGGAACAGAGGCAGATGTATGTATGTATGAGTGTATGTATGTATGTATGTATGTATGTATTTCTCTCTTACACGACACTTTCACTCACTAAGGTCCTCCCTCCCTCCACACACACACGCCTGAGGGTCAACACAGTAAAGGGCCACTTAGAGGTGATGGAGTGCCAACCTTAAGTGGCACTGTTCCTGACCTCTGACCCACCTCACCATAACTACCCCCATCACCACCCGCCCCCCCACCGCCCCCATGACGTACAGTACCAACAGAGAATGACGTCAAACTAACCCCGTTACTACCAGCAGCAGATGTATATACGTTGCTACGGCCTCATTGCCACATGTCGCCAGGTACTTCAATATTTCATCTCATTGCCACATGTCGCCAGGTACTTCAATATTTCATCTCATTGCCACATGTCGCCAGGTACTTCAATATTTCATCTCATTGCCACATGTCGCCAGGTACTTCAATGTTTCATCTCATTGCCACATGTCGCCAGGTACTTCAATATTTCATCTCATTGCCACATGTCGCCAGGTACTTCAATATTTCATCTCATTGCCACATGTCGCCAGGTACTTCAATATTTCATCTCATTGCCACATGTCGCCAGGTACTTCAATATTTCATCTCATTGCCACATGTCGCCAGGTACTTCAATATTTCATCTCATTGCCACATGTCGCCAGGTACTTCAATATTTCATCTCATTGCCACATGTCGCCAGGTACTTCAATATTTCATCTCATTGCCACATGTCGCCAGGTACTTCAATATTTCATCTCATTGCCACATGTCGCCAGGTACTTCAATATTTCATCTCATTGCCACATGTCGCCAGGTACTTCAATATTTCATCTCATTGCCACATGTCGCCAGGTACTTCAATATTTCATCTCATTGCCACATGTCGCCAGGTACTTCAATATTTCATCTCATTGCCACATGTCGCCAGGTACTTCAATATTTCATCTCATTGCCACATGTCGCCAGCTACTTCAATTTTCATCTCATTGCCACATGTCGCCGTACTTCAATATTTCATCTCATTGCCACATGTCGCCAGGTACTTCAATATTTCATCTCATTGCCACATGTCGCCAGGTACTTCAATATGTCATCTCATTGCCACATGTCGCCAGTACTTCATATTTCATCTCATTGCCACATGTCGCCAGGTACTTCAATATTTCATCTCATTGCCACATGTCGCCAGGTACTTCAATATGTCATCTCATTGCCACATGTCGCCAGGTACTTCAATATTTCATCTCATTGCCACATGTCGCCAGGTACTTCAATATTTCATCTCATTGCCACATGTCGCCAGGTACTTCAATATGTCATCTCATTGCCACATGTCGCCAGGTACTTCAATATTTCATCTCATTGCCACATGTCGCCAGGTACTTCAATATTTCATCTCATTGCCACATGTCGCCAGGTACTTCAATATTTCATCATCTTTTTTTCATTAAACACAAGAGAAAAATATAATCTAACCCAATTAATCATTTTATATATATATCATTATTTTCTTGATGTATATGAATGATTTATATATCAAGGTGTTGCAATAAAAATTATGTATATATATATATATATATATATATATATATATATATATATATATATATGTGTGTGTGTATTAAATAGGCTGAAATTAATGGTAGTTGGCATTTTTTTCGCTAAAATATAATGACGAGAGAGAGAGAGAGAGAGAGAGAGAGGTGGTGAGGGAGAGAGAGAGAGGTGGTGAGGGAGAGAGAGGGAGGTGGTGAGAGAGAGAGAGAGAGAGAGAGAGAGAGAGAGAGAGAGAGAGAGAGAGAGAGAGAGAGATAATATTCCCATTAGCAGCGTTTCACTACACCAAACAAACACAACAGACTCTGCCCACACAGATCTCGTCCCGTCAGGTCAGTAAAGGCGGACATTATGTTGACAAAAAGGAGCCATTAACAAGTTGCATGAGGCAATAATATAGGTCATAAATGGCTACCAGAGGCGGCCAGTACTCACGTATTTGTTATGATAGTGTCCCCGTGTGTGTGTGTGTGTGTGTGTGTGTGTGTGCGTCAGAGCCGTCATGGACACACACACACACAAGCATACACACACACACAGGTACACACACACATAGATACATAAACACGCACATTCTTTCTTCCCTTTCTGCCTCCTTAATCTCTCTCTCTTCCCTTCCTCTCCCTCCCTCCCTCACCCCCACTCCTCCCTCCCCCACTCCTCCCTCCCCCACTCCTCCCTCACCCCCCCCACTCCTCCCTCACCCCCCCCACTCCTCCCTCTCCCATCACTTATCACAGCTTGCAGCCTCCTCGTCGCCACCACTGAATCGATGCTTTCCTCTCCTCTCTCTCTCCTTATCCACCATCTTTATCATTCTATCTTTATCCACCGTGTGTGTGTGTGTGTGTGTGCGTTTACCTTCTGTGCTTCTTGTAGCCCCATGTGCGTATTTCATGTATTAATGTGTGTGTGTATGTATGTATGTACAGAGGGCGCCAGACAACAGGATCTACAGTATTACGTTGAGTTAAACTTCCCCTACCTTCCTTTCCCCCCCCCCCCCTCACTGCCCTCCCCCCCTCCCTTCCTCTCCCCCTCACTGCCCTCCCCCCCTCACTGCCCTCTCCCCCTCACTGCCCTCCCCCCCTCCCTTCCTCTCCCCCTCACTGCCCTCTCCCCCTCACTGCCCTCTCCCCCTCACTGCCCTCCCCCCTCCCTTCCTCTCCCCCTCACTGCCCTTCCCCCCTCCCTTCCTCTCCCCCTCACTGCCCTCTCCCCCTCACTGCCCTCCCCCCTCACTTCCTCTCCCCCTCACTGCCCTCCCCCTCTCACTCCCTCTTCCCTCTCGTGACTCCCTCCCCTCCTCCCCCCTAGACCTCTAATAGCGGTGGGAGGGAGGGGGGAGGGAGGGAGGGGGGAGGGGGGGAGGCAGGGAGAAAGAAGGGAGGCAGGGAGAACGGAGGGAGGCAGGGAGAACGGAGGGAGGCAGGGAGAACGGAGGGAGGAAGGGAGGAGAAAGAAGGGAGGCAGGGAGAACGGAGGGAGGCAGGGAGAACGGAGGGAGGCAGGGAGAACGGAGGGAGGCAGGGAGAACGGAGGAAGGGAGGAGAACGGAGGGAGGCAGGGAGAACGGAGGGAGGCAGGGAGAACGGAGGGAGGCAGGGAGAACGGAGGGAGGCAGGGAGAACGGAGGGAGGCAGGGAAAACGGAGGGAGGAAGGGAGGAGAAAGAAGGGAGGCAGGGAAGAACGGAGGGAGGCAGGAGAACGGAGGGAGGCAGGGAGAACGGAGGGAGGCAGGGAGAACGGAGGGAGGCAGGGAGAAAGAAGGGAGGCAGGGAGAACGGAGGGAGGCAAGGAGAAAGGAGGGAGGCAGGGAGAACGGAGGGAGGCAAGGAGAACGGAGGGAGGCAGGGAGAACGGAGGGAGGCAGGGAGAACGGAGGAAGGGAGGAGAACGGAGGGAGGCAGGGAGAACGGAGGGAGGAAGGGAGAACGGAGGGAGGCAGGGAGAAGGAGGGAGGCAGGGAGAACGGAGGGAGGCAGGGAGAACGGAGGGAGGCAGGGAGAACGGAGGGAGGCAGGGAGAACGGAGGGAGGAAGGAGAACGGAGGGAGGCAGGGAGAACGGAGGGAGGCAGGAGAACGGAGGGAGGCAGGGAGAACGGAGGGAGGAAGGAGAACGGAGGGAGGCAGGGAGAACGGAGGGAGGCAGGGAGAACGGAGGGAGGAAGGGAGAACGGAGGGAGGCAGGGAGAACGGAGGGAGGCAGGGAGAACGGAGGGAGGCAGGGAGAACGGAGGGAGGCAGGGAGAACGGAGGGAGGCAGGGAGAACGGAGGGAGGCAGGGAGAACGGAGGGAGGAAGGGAGAACGGAGGGAGGAAGGGAGAACGGAGGGAGGAAGGGAGAACGGAGGGAGGCAAGGAGGAGAACGAAAAGAGACAGGGAGGAGAACGGAGGGGGACAGTTTCTAGCAGGCAGGGAGGGTGGAGGGGAATGAAGGAAAGAGGGAGGGAAGGAGGGAAGGAAAGAGGGAGGGAGGGAGGGAAGGAGGGAGGGAGGGAGGGAGGGAGGGAGGGAGGAGGGAGGGAGGGAGGAGGGACACAGCACATCTCCCTCACCATTAATCGTTTCTGGACATATTATAAGTTTTTTATGGGTTCACTTTGAGAGAATTGTTTCCTGTGTGTACTGTTGATCACACACACACACACACACACACACACACACACAGGTCGGGTCCCGGTTGTCTGTTCTCCAAGAGTCAGTTGATTGTATCGGCGATCACCCAGCCGCATTGTGGTGGTGCAAGGCCACTCTAGGGCCACCCAGGGTCATCTAGGGTCAGTCAGGGTCATCTAGGATCATGTAGGGTTAGTCAGAGTCATGTAGGGTCAGTCAGAGTCCTGTAGGGTCACTCGGGGTCATGTAGGGCCACTAAAGGTCATAATAGATTACTCAAGGTTACGTTACGTCAACCAGGGTCACTGGTCAAGGTCAGGTTAGGTCAGGTCAGCCAGGGACACACAAAAGTCAGTCAAGGTCAGGTTAGGTCAGCCAGGGACACACAAAAGTCAGTCAAGGTCAGGTTAGG
>CAUDMG010003443.1:17500-70000 GCA_958450375.1 Homarus gammarus
GTGAAAAGATTCAGTATTAATCTACATAACTTAACTGAGTGCTGTTCAACACCCCCCCTCACAGCACTCAGCAGCAGCACTCAACAGCAGCACTCAACAGCAGCACTCAACAGCAGCACTCAACAACACCACTCGACAGCAGCACTCGACAGCAGCACTCGACAGCAGCACTCAACAGCAGCACTCAACAGCATAGTCTTGTTGTTGTTGTGAGGATGACAGAACTTGATCTTGCAACACTAGAGGGTGAATGATCTTGCCTCTGTCTTGTAACACTAGAGGGTGAATGATCTTGCCTCTATCTTGTAACACTAGAGGGTGAGTGATTTTGCCTCTATCTTGCAACACTAGAGGGTGAATGATCTTGCCTCTATCTTGCAGCACTAGAGGGTGAATGATCTTGCCTCTATCTTGTAACACTAGAGGGTAAATGATCTTACCTCTATCTTGTAACACTAGAGGGTGAATGATCTTGCCTCTATCTTGTAACACTAGAGGGTGAATGATCTTGCCTCTGTCTTGTAACACTAGAGGGTGAATGATATTGCCTCTATCTTGTAACACTAGAGGGTGAATGATCTTGCCTCTATCTTGTAACACTCGAGGGTGAATGATCTTGCCTCTATCTTGTAACACTAGAGGGTGAATGATCTTGCCTCTATCTTGCAACACTAGAGGGTGAGTGATCTTGCCTCTATCTTGCAACACTAGAGGGTGAATGATCTTGCCTCTATCTTGTAACACTAGAGGGTGAATGATCTTGCCTCTATCTTGTAACACTAGAGGGTGAATGATCTTGCCTCTATCTTGTAACACTAGAGGGTGAATGATCTTGCCTCTATCTTGTAACACTCGAGGGTGAATGATCTTGCCTCTATCTTGCAACACTAGAGGGTGAATGATCTTGCCTCTCTCTTGTAACACTAGAGGGTGAATGATCTTGCCTCTATCTTGTAACACTAGAGGGTGAATGATCTTGCCTCTATCTTGTAACACTAGAGGGTGAATGATCTTGCCTCTATCTTGTAACACTAGAGGGTGAATGATCTTGCCTCTATCTTGTAACACTCGAGGGTGAATGATCTTGCCTCTATCTTGTAACACTAGAGGGTGAATGATCTTGCCTCTATCTTGCAACACTAGAGGGTGAATGATCTTGCCTCTATCTTGCAACACTAGAGGGTGAGTGATCTTGCCTCTATCTTGTAACACTAGAGGGTGAATGATCTTGCCTCTATCTTGTAACACTAGAGGGTGAATGATCTTGCCTCTATCTTGTAACACTAGAGGGTGAATGATCTTGCCTCTATCTTGTAACACTAGAGGGTGAACGTACTGCTTGCCTCTATCTTGCAACACTAGAGGGTGAATGATCTTGCCTCTATCTTGTAACACTAGAGGGTGAATGATCTTGCCTCTATCTTGTAACACTAGAGGGTGAATGATCTTGCCTATCTTGAACACTAGAGGGTGAATGATCTTGCCTCTATCTTGTAACACTAGAGGGTGAATGATCTTGCCTCTATCTTGTAACACTAGAGGGTGAATGATCTTGCCTCTATCTTGTAACACTAGAGGGTGAATGATCTTGCCTCTATCTTGTAACACTAGAGGGTGAATGATCTTGCCTCTATCTTGCAACACTAGAGGGTGAATGATCTTGCCTCTATCTTGTAACACTAGAGGGTGAATGATCTTGCCTCTATCTTGTAACACTAGAGGGTGAATGATCTTGCCTCTATCTTGCAACACTAGAGGGTGAATGATCTTGCCTCTATCTTGTAACACTAGAGGGTGAATGATCTTGCCTCTATCTTGTAACACTAGAGGGTGAATGATCTTGCCTCTATCTTGTAACACTAGAGGGTGAATGATCTTGCCTCTATCTTGTAACACTAGAGGGTGAATGATCTTGCCTCTATCTTGCAACACTAGAGGGTGAATGATCTTGCCTCTATCTTGCAACACTAGAGGGTGAATGATCTTGCCTCTATCTTGCAACACTAGAGGGGAATGATCTTGCCCTACTGCAACACTAGAGGGTGAGTGATCTTGCCTCTATCTTACAACACTAGAGGGTGAATGATCTTGCCTCTATCTTGTAACACTAGAGGGTGAATGATCTTGCCTCTATCTTGCAACACTAGAGGGTGAATGATCTTGCCTCTATCTTGCAACACTAGAGGGTGAATGATCTTGCCTCTATCTTGCAACACTAGAGGGTGAATGATCTTGCCTCTATCTTGCAACACTAGAGGGTGAATGATCTTGCCTCTATCTTGTAACACTAGAGGGTGAATGATCTTGCCCCTACATTGCAACAAGCTGTCTTTGTTGCACGTTGACAGCTCTCTGGTTCTGCAACAGCTCTCGCCTTTCATATATAATTTCTACTTTTACTTGACCCAGATACTTTCTTCCAAGACTCTGTTCCTGACTTAACTTTCTCTCTGTTGCTTCACTCAATTTCTTCCTTTCTTCCGAGACTTAATTTTGGTCGACTCAAAACACCCTTTCTCTTGCTTCACATACAAACTTTCTCTCTTGCTTCACACAGACACTTTCTATCTTGCTTCACACAGACACTTTCTATCTTGCTTCACACAGACTTTCTCTCTTGCTTCACACAGACTTTCTCTCTTGCTTCACAGACACTTGCTCTCTTGCTTCACACAGAATTCCAACTTTGGTCGCCTCAAACACTTTCTTGGGAGACTTTCACCAACTTGTGTTAAATATTAAGGAAGTTTTTTTTTAAACTTTAACATGTCCTTCAGGTGAGAGAGAGAGAGAGAGAGAGAGAGAGAGAGAGAGAGAGAGAGAGAGAGAGAGAGAGAGAGAGAGAGAGAGAGAGAGACACACACACATTCTAAGGTAATAATTTATATGGCCTTCTTCCCCACCACAACCACCCACCACCATTACCACTCACCACCACCACCACACCACTCACCACCACTCACCCACCATTACCACTCACCACCACCACCACCACACCACTCACCACCACTCACCACCACCACACCACTCACCACCACCACCACCACACCACTCACCACCAGTCACCACTCACCACCACCACCACACCACTCACCATTACCACTCACCACACCACTCACCACCACCACCACCACCACCACCACCACACCACTCACCACCACACCACCACTCACCAAACCATAAAAAACGTATACATAAATAAAACACACCCTACCAACACACCCTACCAACACACCCTACCAACACACCCCACCAACACACCCTACCAACACACCCCACAACACACCCCACCAACACACCCCACCAACACACCCCACCAACACACCCCACCAACGCACCCTACCAACACACTACGGCAAAGATTCTGAGAAAACCCAACAGTGTGGCGGAGTGTGACGCCTGCATGTTCCTGGTGTCGACAAGAGAGACACCAGGTGGCGGCAGTGTGGAGACGAGACTACAACAGCTGTATCCCTCACAAGTAAAGAACCGTGTCAGTTAAGTCACATAATACGGCAACTGGATTTAGTGTCTGTGGATTATTGAATTCTGAAGGTAAAAACGGGATACACAAACACACACACACGGTGAAAACAACCACTCATAAAACATACACTGATTTAGTGTTGAAAGAACACCCAACCTGACCTACTAACCTAATCACTACTACTACCTGACTAACCTGACTACCTCACTACCAACCTAACCTCACTACCTAACCAACCTACCTAACAAAACCTCACTAACTTAACCTAACCTAACCTAACCTAACCTAACCTAACCTCACTAACTTAACCTAACCTGACCTAACCTCACTAACCTAACCTAACCTCACTAACCTAACCTAACCTAACCTAAAAAACCTCACTAACTTAACCTAACCTAACCTAACCTAACCTGACCTAACCTAACCTCACTAACTTAACCTAACCTAACCTGACCTAACCTAACCTAACCTCACTAACCTAACCTAATCTGACCTTGAGAGCCTTAGTTCCCTGGGTCAAGGTCAAGACTGTGAGCCTCGCCTGACAGCTGATCATCCTCGTCCCTTTGTGTATATCGATCAGCTGACTTAAGGTAAACACTGAATAGCCAGGACCCCGTGTGTTACCTGTCTGACCCCGTGTGTTACCTGTCTGACCCAGTGTGTTACATGTCTGACCCCAGTGTGTTACCTGTCTGACCCCGTGTGTTACCTGTCTGACCCCAGTGTGTTACCTGTCTGACCCCAGTGTGTTACCTGTCTGACCCCGTGTGTTACCTGTCTGACCCCGTGTGTTACCTGTCTGACCCAGTGTGTTACCTGTCTGACCCAGTGTGTTACCTGTCTGACCCCGTGTGTTACCTGTCTGACCCCGTGTGTTACCTGTCTGACCCCGTGTGTTACCTGTCTGACCCCGTGTGTTACCTGTCTGACCCCGTGTGTTACCTGTCTGACCCAGTGTGTTACCTGTCTGACCCAGTGTGTTACCTGTCTGACCCCGTGTGTTACCTGTCTGACCCCGTGTGTTACCTGTCTGACCCAGTGTGTTACCTGTCTGACCCAGTGTGTTACCTGTCTGACCCAGTGTGTTACCTGTCTGACCCCGTGTGTTACCTGTCTGACCCAGTGTGTTACCTGTCTGACCCCGTGTGTTACCTGTCTGACCCAGTGTGTTACATGTCTGACCCCGTGTGTTACCTGTCTGACCCCAGTGTGTTACCTGTCTGACCCCGTGTGTTACCTGTCTGACCCCGTGTGTTACCTGTCTGACCCAGTGTGTTACCTGTCTGACCCCGTGTGTTACCTGTCTGACCCCGTGTGTTACCTGTCTGACCCCGTGTGTTACCTGTCTGACCCCGTGTGTTACCTGTCTGACCCAGTGTGTTACATGTCTGACCCCAGTGTGTTACCTGTCTGACCTAGTGTGTTACCTGTCTGACCCCGTGTGTTACCTGTCTGACCCCGTGTGTTACCTGTCTGACCCGTGTGTTACCTGTCTGACCCCGTGTGTTACCTGTCTGACCCAGTGTGTTACCTGTCTGATCCCGTGTGTTACCTGTCTGACCCCGTGTGTTACCTGTCTGACCCAGTGTGTTACATGCCTGACCCCAGTGTGTTACCTGTCTGACCCCGTGTGTTACCTGTCTGACCCCAGTGTGTTACCTGTCTGACCCCAGTGTGTTACCTGTCTGACCCCGTGTGTTACCTGTCTGACCCAGTGTGTTACATGTCTGACCCCAGTGTTACCTGTCTGACCCCGTGTGTTACCTGTCTGACCCAGTGTGTTACCTGTCTGACCCCGTGTGTTACCTGTCTGACCCCGTGTGTTACATGTCTGACCCCAGTGTTACCTGTCTGACCCCGTGTGTTACCTGTCTGACCCCGTGTGTTACCTGTCTGACCTCGTGTGTTACCTGTCTGACCCCGTGTGTTACCTGTCTGACCCCGTGTGTTACCTGTCTGACCTCGTGTGTTACCTGTCTGACTCCGTGTGTTACCTGTCTGACCCCGTGTGTTACCTGTCTGACCCAGTGTGTTACCTGTCTGACCCCAGTGTTACCTGTCTGACCCCGTGTGTTACCTGTCTGACCCCAGTGTGTTACCTGTCTGACCCCAGTGTGTTACCTGTCTGACCCCGTGTGTTACCTGTCTGACCCCAGTGTTACCTGTCTGACCCCAGTGTTACCTGTCTGACCCAGTGTGTTACCTGTCTGACCCCGTGTGTTACCTGTCTGACCCCGTGTGTTACCTGTCTGACCCCGTGTGTTACCTGTCTGACTCCGTGTGTTACCTGTCTGACCCAGTGTGTTACCTGTCTGACCCCGTGTGTTACCTGTCTGACCCCGTGTGTTACCTTTCTGACCCAGTGTGTTACCTGTCTGACCCCGTGTGTTACCTGTCTGACCCAGTGTGTAACCTGTCTGACCTCGTGTGTAACCTGTCTGACCTCGTGTGTTACCTGTCTGACCTCGTGTGTTACCTGTCTGACATTTCTAATTCTATCTGTCTTTCATTTGTTACCTCTCTCTCTCTCTCTCTCTCCCTCTCCTCTCTCTCTCTCTCTCTCATACAATAATCATATACCTAACCTAACCTAACCTTCTGAAAAATTAATACCAAAATTGTAACTAATTCTACTAACTATATTCATCATCACAAGAAATGTCTTTTAAATGTCTAAATAAATGTCCCAAATAAATGGCCATGTCCACCACCATACCAACAATTCCCCACGATAAAAGATCCAGATAATTGGCCATTTTCAACCTCTATAACAACATTTCCTTACGATAAATGGCCATGTCCACCTCCATCAACAATTCCCCACGATAAAAAAACCCACAGATAAATAAATGGCCATATCCACACCTCAGAATGTCCCCGTCTCACGTGTTATTGAGACAGTTGATGTGACAGGGGAAATGTTATTATTTTCACCCACCAAACTGGCAGGTAAATGGCTACAGAGAATGACATTTTGTACACCTGGCGAGAACTTTCTATTGATTATCGGGGCACGGGAGGTAGGTAAGTGCCATTGGTTGGGAGGGTGGGCAGTGCTTGTGGGTGGTAAGTAGGAGGGTGGGAAGTACTTGTGGGTGGTAAGTAGGTGGGTGGGAAGTACTTGTGGGTGGTAAGTAGGGTGGGAAGTACTTGTGGGTGGTAAGGAGGGTGGGAAGTACTTGTGAGTGGTAAGTAGGTGGGTGGGAAGTACTTGTGAGTGGTAAGTAGGTGGGTGGGAAGTACTTGTGAGTGTAAGTAGTGGTGGGAAGTACTTGTTTGTGGTAAGTAGGAGGGTGGGAAGTACTTGTGAGTGGTAAGTAGGTGGGTGGGAAGTACTTGTGAGTGGTAAGTAGGTGGGTGGGAAGTACTTGTTTGTGGTAAGTAGGAGGGTGGGAAGTACTTGTGAGTGGTAAGTAGGTGGGTGGGAAGTACTTGTTTGTGGTAAGTAGGAGGGTGGGAAGCACTTGTGGGTGGTAAGTAGGAGGGTGGGAAGCACTTGTGGGTGGTAAGTAGGAGGGTGGGAAGTACTTGTGGGTGGTAAGTAGGAGGGTGGGAAGTACTTGTGAGTGGTAAGTAGGTGGGTGGGAAGTACTTGTGAGTGGTAAGTAGGTGGGTGGGAAGTACTTGTTTGTGGTAAGTAGGAGGGTGGGAAGTACTTGTGGGTGGTAAGTAGGAGGGTGGGAAGCACTTGTGGGTGGTAAGTAGGAGGGTGGGAAGTACTTGTGGGTGGTAAGTAGGAGGGTGGGAAGTACTTGTGGGTGGTAAGTAGGAGGGTGGGAAGTACTTGTGGGTGGTAAGTAGGAGGATGGGAAGTACTTGTGGGTGGTAAGTAGGAGGATGGGAAGTACTTGTGGGTGGTAAGTAGGAGGATGGGAAGTACTTGTGAGTGGTAAGTAGGAGGATGGGAAGTACTTGTGAGTGGTAAGTAGGAGGGTGGGAAGTACTTGTGGGTGGTAAGTAGGAGGATGGGAAGTACTTGTGGGTGGTAAGTAGGAGGATGGGAAGTACTTGTGGGTGGTAAGTAGGAGGATGGGAAGTACTTGTGGGTGGTAAGTAGGAGGATGGGAAGAACTTGTGAGTGGTAAGTAGGAGGATGGGAAGTACTTGTGGGTGGTAAGTAGGAGGGTGGGAAGTACTTGTGGGTGGTAAGTAGGAGGGTGGGAAGTACTTGTGGGTGGTAAGTAGGAGGGGAAGTACTTGTTGGTGATAAGTAAGGGGGTGGGGATTACTTGATGGTGGTAAGTAGGTGAGGGAATTACGTGCTGATGGTAAGTACTTGTTGACGGTAAGTAGGAGGGTGGGAAGTACTTGTTGAAGGTAAGTAGGTGGGTGGAAAGTACTTGTTGACAGTATGTAGGAGGGTGAGATGTACTGGTTGGTGGTAAGTACTTGTTGACGGTAAGTAGAACACACACACACACACACACACACACACACACACACACACCGGCTGTTAACAGTATACATATGTTAGTTAATCACCATCAGGTAGTGTGTGCTGATGGGCGTCTGATTGGTCAATTATCTCACAATCAACAGTTTATTTGTGACGTTAATTAAGGCTGTGTGTACTGTTGTGTGTGTGTTTACTGTTGTGTGTGTCTGTTTATTGTTGTGTGTGTGTGTTTTACTGTTGTGTGTGTGTGTGTGTGTGTTTTACTGGTGTGTGTGTGTGTGTGTTTTACTGGTGTGTGTGTGTGTGTTTTACTGGTGTGTGTGTGTGTGTGCGTGTGCGCGTGCGTGTGTGTGTGTGTGTGTGTGTGTTTTACTGTTGTGTGTGCGTGTTTTACTGTTGTGTGTGTGTGTGTGTGTGTGTGTGTGTGTGTGTGTGTGTGTGTTTTATTGTTGTGTGTGTGTGTGTGTTTTACTGTTGTGTGTGTTACTGTTGTGTGTGTGTGTGTGTTTTACTGTTTTTTTTGTGTGTGTGTGTGTTTTACTGTTGCATGTGTGTGTGTGTGCGTTTTACTGTTGTGTGTGTGTGTGTGCGTTTTACTGTTGTGTGTGTGTGTGTGTGTGTGTTTTACTGTTGTGTGTGTGTGTGTGTGTGTGTTTTACTGTTGTGTGTGTGTGTGTGTGTGTGTTTTACTGTTGTGTGTGTGTGGGTGTGTGTGTTTTACTGTTGTGTGTGTGTGTGTGTTTTACTGTTGTGTGTGTGTGTGTGTGTGTTTTACTGTTGTGTGTGTGTGTTTAACTGTTGTGTGTTTAACTGTTGTGTGTTTTACTGTTGTGTGTTTTACTGTTGTGTGTTTTACTGTTGTGTGTTTTACTGTTGTGTGTTTTACTGTTGTGTGTTTTACTGTTGTGTGTTTAACTGTTGTGTGTTTTACTGTTGTGTGTTTTACTGTTGTGTGTTTTACTGTTGTGTGTTTTACTGTTGTGTGTTTAACTGTTGTGTGTTTTACTGTTGTGTGTTTTACTGTTGTGTGTTTTACTGTTGTGTGTTTTACTGTTGTGTGTTTTACTGTTGTGTGTGTGTGTTTAACTGTTGTGTGTTTTACTGTTGTGTGTTTTACTGTTGTGTGTTTAACTGTTGTGTGTTTTACTGTTGTGTGTGTGTGTTTTACTGTTGTGTGTTTTACTGTTGTGTGTTTAACTGTTGTGTGTGTGTTTAACTGTTGTGTGTTTTACTGTTGTGTGTTTAACTGTTGTGTGTTTTACTGTTGTGTGTTTTACTGTTGTGTGTTTTACTGTTGTGTGTGTGTGTTTTACTGTTGTGTGTTTAACTGTTGTGTGTTTTACTGTTGTGTGTGTGTGTTTTACTGTTGTGTGTTTTACTGTTGTGTGTTTTACTGTTGTGTGTGTGTGTTTAACTGTTGTGTGTTTTACTGTTGTGTGTTTAACTGTTGTGTGTTTTACTGTTGTGTGTTTTACTGTTGTGTGTTTTACTGTTGTGTGTTTTAACTGTTGTGTGTTTTACTGTTGTGTGTTTTACTGTTGTGTGTTTTACTGTTGTGTGTTTTACTGTTGTGTGTTTTACTGTTGTGTGTTTAACTGTTGTGTGTTTTACTGTTGTGTGTTTTACTGTTGTGTGTTTTACTGTTGTGTGTTTTACTGTTGTGTGTTTAACTGTTGTGTGTTTAACTGTTGTGTGTGTTTTACTGTTGTGTGTTTTACTGTTGTGTGTTTTACTGTTGTGTGTGTGTTTAACTGTTGTGTGTTTTACTGTTGTGTGTTTTACTGTTGTGTGTTTTACTGTTGTGTGTTTTACTGTTGTGTGTTTTACTGTTGTGTGTTTTACTGTTGTGTGTTTTACTGTTGTGTGTTTTACTGTTGTGTGTTTTACTGTTGTGTGTTTTACTGTTGTGTGTTTTACTGTTGTGTGTTTTACTGTTGTGTGTGTGTGTGTGTGTTTTACTGTTGTGTGTTTTACTGTTGTGTGTTTAACTGTTGTGTGTTTTACTGTTGTGTGTTTAACTGTTGTGTGTTTAACTGTTGTGTGTTTTACTGTTGTGTGTTTTACTGTTGTGTGTTTTACTGTTGTGTGTTTTACTGTTGTGTGTTTAACTGTTGTGTGTTTTACTGTTGTGTGTTTTACTGTTGTGTGTTTTACTGTTGTGTGTTTAACTGTTGTGTGTTTTACTGTTGTGTGTTTTACTGTTGTGTGTTTTACTGTTGTGTGTTTTACTGTTGTGTGTTTTACTGTTGTGTGTTTTACTGTTGTGTGTTTTACTGTTGTGTGTTTTACTGTTGTGTGTTTTACTGTTGTGTGTTTTACTGTTGTGTGTTTTACTGTTGTGTGTTTTACTGTTGTGTGTTTTACTGTTGTGTGTTTTACTGTTGTGTGTGTGTGTGTGTGTTTTACTGTTGTGTTTTACTGTTGTGTGTTTAACTGTTGTGTGTTTTACTGTTGTGTGTTTAACTGTTGTGTGTTTAACTGTTGTGTGTTTTACTGTTGTGTGTTTTACTGTTGTGTGTTTTACTGTTGTGTGTTTTACTGTTGTGTGTTTAACTGTTGTGTGTTTTACTGTTGTGTGTTTTACTGTTGTGTGTTTTACTGTTGTGTGTTTTACTGTTGTGTGTTTACTGTTGTACTGTTGTGTGTTTTACTGTTGTGTGTTTTACTGTTGTGTGTTTTACTGTTGTGTGTTTTACTGTTGTGTGTTTTACTGTTGTGTGTTTAACTGTTGTGTGTTTTACTGTTGTGTGTTTTACTGTTGTGTGTTTAACTGTTGTGTGTTTAACTGTTGTGTGTTTTACTGTTGTGTGTTTTACTGTTGTGTGTTTAACTGTTGTGTGTTTTACTGTTGTGTGTTTAACTGTTGTGTGTTTTACTGTTGTGTGTTTTACTGTTGTGTGTTTAACTGTTGTGTGTTTTACTGTTGTGTGTTTAACTGTTGTGTGTTTTACTGTTGTGTGTGTGTGTTTTACTGTTGTGTGTTTTACTGTTGTGTGTTTTACTGTTGTGTGTTTAACTGTTGTGTGTTTTACTGTTGTGTGTTTTACTGTTGTGTGTTTTACTGTTGTGTGTTTTACTGTTGTGTGTTTTACTGTTGTGTGTTTTACTGTTGTGTGTTTTACTGTTGTGTGTTTTACTGTTGTGTGTTTAACTGTTGTGTGTGTGTGTTTTACTGTTGTGTGTTTTACTGTTGTGTGTTTTACTGTTGTGTGTTTTACTGTTGTGTGTTTTACTGTTGTGTGTTTTACTGTTGTGTGTTTTACTGTTGTGTGTGTGTGTTTTACTGTTGTGTGTTTTACTGTTGTGTGTTTTACTGTTGTGTGTTTTACTGTTGTGTGTTTTACTGTTGTGTGTGTGTGTTTTACTGTTGTGTGTTTTACTGTTGTGTGTTTTACTGTTGTGTGTTTTACTGTTGTGTGTTTTACCTTTGTAATAATTAACGATTTATTAAAAGAGTACACACACACACACACACACACTTCCACCAATCAGGAGCCTCGTAACCACACGTCGCCCGTTATTAGCCAATCATTACCCTCGCCTGCCACTATGTCATCTTGCACCTCAGCCAATCACCGACAGAGTCATAAAACGCCTCCTTCCTCCTCCGTTCTATAATAATTAATTTCATTATTGTAATTACCTATGTTAATATTATGAGTCCAGTATTATCATTATTAATATATGTATCAGTGTTAATATTATTACTACTATAATTTAGCAACCACAAGATGACAGTACAAACTTAACTAATAATTAATTCCTTTCAGGTTTTAGTGTGCTAGTATTGTTAACGCGGGTAATTACAGGCTCCCTTCATTTAACAATAACGTCTATAATCCATAACACTCCACCTATAACTCTGCTTAATTCCCCATAATATTGTCTATCAGTTAATATTTTCCAGAGTATGGTTAGTATAATTATTTATTTGTTTACTGAATTATCTCGTAAAATATAAATTATACTTAGCGTCTGGTAAACAACATGCCCGTCTCTGTCAGTATTATACCACAATAACATCCTAGAAATAAATACTTGCTCTAGAGATTTTGTTAATAGTTAAATATATGATTATAAAAGAGAATAAAAATAATATGTAAAATAAATGGAAGGTAGATGCAAGGAGGCGTCTCTCTTACCTCGCGTTCACTCAAACACTTTTCCCTCCACCACTTGGGGTTCTTCTCTCCTTCACTTTACATCCTGGGTGAGTCTCTAGATGTCTTGTCCGCCATGTTTTCATTGACTTAACTATACTGGACGGCCACAACACATGGATGGGACGAATATTTTCTCAGTGGCTATGATCGACACAGCGAGCGCGTACACTCTCCTCCTATCAGCGCCAGACGTACACTGATACAAGTAACGCCACTAACGCCTCCCTGCCGTACCAGGCATGCGTCGTGCACTACACCGTTGCCGGCTGTACGTCCTAACATCCCTATTAACATATTTAAATAACACAACATCACCCTTCATATACTATGTCATATTATAAACAATTATGAGCTACTATGAACTACTTGTAAACATACATTGCAGATAATGAAAACGGCTGAATTGCGCAATTGCCTTCAATAAATGTTTGGTCATTATTATCATTATCGTTATCTTTATTATTATTATTAAAGACAATGTTGAGGAAAGACATAAACAGATCACCAACACAGTATAACATTCAAAAGACTTTCAATTCTCCAGTGGTCGTGAGATGAACAGTAAAACTAATGGCAATGCTAACAATGTACCGGAGTTGTTCACTAAATAACCAAAAAAAAAAAACATTAAATACAAAAATCGATGCAAGACTTTATACTTTAATGTGTGTGTCATAATTTAAGTAAGTTTTTATACATTTGTCCAAACTACGACAGTGTCCACTTCAAAACACAGTGAAAGTGAGATGTTTTTGTGTCCAGTTTCTAAAAAAAAATAAAAAAAATAAATAAAAAAATAAAATAAAATAAAAAATAAGTAAAAAACAACAACAAAAATAATACTAAGAAAGTCGGGGAGGGTGTCGTCAATAATTACCCAGGTGATTATGATTAAACATGGCGAAAAACATTAAATTAAAGGAAAAGTTGGTTTATCGTTTGTATTACTTACTATCATCCAAACACCCGTGAAATATATAAACGAATTCCATAAGTAATTTCTGCTGCTAAACGTCTCCTCCAACATTACCAAATAAAGAATAAAATAAACTAGAAAGCAATGTCATGGTGTAAGTGGTATATAATCATTGGTTCATGGCTTACATAAGAAATGACCCCTCAATGACCCAAGACCTGTATAATACCAAGTCCAACCTAATCTAAACGATTCATTAGGTCTGAATCAACAATCCCTGGGGACATAATCTCAAAGAAATTAAATCCTAATTATTAGAGTGAGGCCACTGTGGTGTACTGGAGGTCACCAGTGTTAGCACGTCAACAAAGGTACTGACTCACACAAACAATAACTTTACTACCAAGTTTGAAACATCTGTTAATGTCTGTTATTATAGCTTTTTAACACGAAGTCACAGACCGATATTAAAGAACTAAGAAAATCAATGGAAATAATAGAGCAAACCTTTATCTTTTTCAACCCATCCGCCGCCGAGACTAATGACGCGTCACTACGTCACGGCCAAGGAAAGTATTAAGAAGGAAGCGTATCTTAATGCTGCTCATGTAGATCCCGTAGTGTGCACATCTGGCCACTAGATGGCCCTAATAAAATGGTGGACAAAGTTGCGTCGGTTGATTGTTTCGACTTGGGTGCTGGGCTGGGCATGGTGACTGGCGGTGGCACAAACAAGGTGAGAAGGAATGGGCTTCACCAGTATGTTGTGTGCGGCACAAATAAAAACAACAATAAAGTCCTGAGCGTAACACAAGTTTAAAGAATATTTTAAAAAGCAGCAGGGAAGATGTAGGTATAACTCATGAACCAAGGCTCATCGTCAAAAGTACACAATATGGGAGACGGTCCTCACCTGATGAACCTAGAGCTGCGAGCACCATCTACTGTAGTTAGTGACATCATCCTTTTCTCTATGATTGGATTTTGTTTTTGTTATTATGTAGTAATTATCGTCCTCAGCAAGTTATGTATCAATGTTTTATTTATATATTTTGGAAGTTAAAGAATATGTATTAGTAATTATTGTGCACGTGTTCATGTTATGCTTTAATTGTTGCTGCTTCTGGTTTTCATGAGCATGCTTTTATTTTTTATGTACAGTACAGTACAGTACAGTACAGTACAGTACAGCACAGTACTGTACAATACTGTACAGTACAGTACAGTACAATACAGCACAGTACAGTACAGTACAGTACAGCACAGTACAGTACAGTACAGTACAGTACAGCACAGTACAGTACAGTACAGCACAGTACAGTACAGTACAGTACAGCACAGTACAGTACAGTACAGTACAGTACAGTACAGTACAGCACAGTACAGTACAGTACAGTACAGCACAGTACAGTACAGTACAGCACAGTACAGTACAGTACAGCACAGTACAGTACAGTACAGTATACCTTTTTAATTGGTGATGCTCATGTCCTCTGTACATTGTTCTTACATTTGCTGCCTGAACTGATAACAAATACGTAACAAGTAAATGTTATTGTTAGACAGTAAAAGTAGCTTAGCTATTCTATTTAATGTAATTAATAACTGCAGAATATGTAACACATTTAAATACAAATAATATATTTTGTAGTCAGTACGACCATTTATAAATATTGAATAAAATACTCATAAAGAACATAATACAAGTTTACCTTCAATTAATCCTTACAAGAAGAGAACACCTATGGTAAATATACTGTATGTCTGTGTAAATCAAATGTACTGGCATAGATATGTTGTGATTGAAGAGGAGGAGGATTTGAGAAGTGTAGAAATGTGCCTTTGAACTTTGTTACTGAGCACCAATAGGTTGACCACAGCAGAGGTACATGAATCATAGGGGGGTGATGATATAGGAAATCCTCCCCCAGAATCTATGCCGCTAAATATTCATTTTCTATCATAGTATACGTTTAAGAGGTAAAGAAAATCGTGTTCGTTTTAAGGCACAACTGGCCACTAGAGGGAGGCCGAAGAGACACACTTCCTCCTCTATGCTTTCCTTGACTGATGCTCACAGAATCACAACCGACCACAACAAACAACAGCCGCTGTGTCTTGCTGTGCCTCGTGCTGTATCTCGTGCTGTGTCCTGCTGCTGTGCCTCGTCCTGTGTCCTGCTGCTGTGCCTCGTCCTGTGTCCTGCTGCTGTATCTCGTGCTGTGTCCTGCTGCTGTATCTCGTGCTGTGTCCTGCTGCTGTATCTCGTGCTGTGCCTCGTGCTCTCTGGGTTAAGATGAGCCACGACGTGATAGTTGATGCTCTGCCATACATCGACACAGGTTATGACGAGCCAGGAGTGAGAGAGGCGGTACGTAGTGAACATTGAGTAGACAGATAGTTAGATAAAATAATTAATAGAGACATACAGTAAAATCAGAATACAAGTTTACAGCTGGTTTATGATGTGGACTACAAAATACTTAGGATGGTTTTTCTTCTTCAGATTAACTGCCTGTTTATCTGCTTATGGGCACGATGAATCAGTGTTGGGGAAGAGTTGTGGTAATACTTGACGAGAGAGGTCCCATCGTTGACAATAGAATATAAAAGGTTTCTTACCTCGAGAAACATGCATAAGATACACGATAAATGTGTTTTGAAACATATTGGTTTTGACATGAAAACCTGTTGGAAAGTGGCCACCACAGCCATATTTAGACTGTCTGAATGGTACATAAACATGGTAGTCTAACACAGAGTCAAGAGCTGCTCCTTTGTGCACAGAAAAACACCAAGAACTGTTAATGTGACCCTCCCGTAAAGGCCAGACCACTCTCGTCTAGTATTACCATAATTATTTGTAATGTTTACGTTTGGGTGTTTTGGTTTATTACTTAACTTACACGAGTGAAATATATTCCTCACAGGCAACTACAGGGATGGTTTATGGTCACCACCTTGTTTTATTTTCTTTGGGAGTTTCAATAAAATGCATTTGGAAATTTTTATCATACAATAAAAACTGTTTGTTAATTTCTCATTTGTACAAATCAGAAATTCAGAAATTGGATATTTAACCATAATATACAATAGATTGATTATGAAATACAGGAAAGTAAGAAAAAAAACCTGACATTGACGATCATCAGTAATTTGTTCCAACGTAATGAGAACGTGACGGAAAACACACCAATCAAACTCTACCAAACCTCCCTAATTTCACTTAGGTCAAAAGTATTCTGAGACTGTTAGGTCAGCCAAGGCTGGTTAGGTGAGGTTAGGTTGGTTGGTTTTGACTGTGTAGTGGTTCATGTTGTCTGACAGTACAGTGGTTGGTTCTTTTTTATTTTGTATTGTTGATGGTACAGCGGTAACACCTGTATCTCTCACCAATATGTCAAGGGTTTGAGCCTCGGCCAGGACACACGTGAGATAGGTGTTATCCAGTGTCTCTCACTACCAAACATCACAGGTTTGCCGGCCTACAGTTTTCCTCCTGTACTAACACGAGATAGACCAACTGCCCGAATGGCTAGTAAGCTGATAAATCGTGAAAATTAGAAAAGAAACATAAAGTAACAGGATTTAGAAAAAAGTAATACTGTCCACAATATTAAAAAAGTAAAAAAAAAATCATTAAAAGGAAATAATAAACTGTAATTAGGAGTTTAAATAATAATTAATAAATGCTGGGAAAGAATTACCCCAAAAATCTTTGTTGTGGGTTTCAGAACATAGATACGGTAAGTGTAATGCGACGTTGATCATTGACCCTACATGACTTACTAGCCATTTGTTAAGTATAGAGATGGTATTACTAGACATACTGTACTGTAGTGGAAACATTGTATCTTATCCAAACCAGTTTAAACTTACACCAAAAATAAATAAAATAAAACCCAATTCAACTCATCTTTACAGTCCCAAACCTAATGATCTTAACTTACTGGTTGATTAAACACCCATACCGGCCTTGGATGTGTGAGTCGGCAGGAACTACAAGAAATCCTAAACAGAACTAAAAGATTTATATTGCCTTTCATTCACTATAGCCACAAACGCCTATGATTACAAACAAATGTGTGTGTTGTAATCTTCCAAATACAGTGTTAAACAAGTACGGACACTGAACTGACACTAACTGTACAATGTTCACAGGCTATCGCGATGGTGGAGGATGAGAAGAAACGTTATCGCCCCACCAAGAACTACCTGGAGCACCTGCCCCAGCTCAACCTGAATGCCTTTGAGGTGAATCCGTGTAGCGTGCTGGTGAAGACGTCTCTCCACTTTGCCCCGTCTTATTTCATGTTCAGTTTGTGTTCATGTGTCTGGATATTTTGTTATTTTCTGTGTGTTGTTGAGTCTAAAATATACTATAAGTTTGGTATTAATATTTTGTGTTTTAACGTATGTGTGTAGTAGCTTTTGTTGCAGTATATGGTACAGTGAGAATGTTGTGAGCCGCTGTTTGTCTGCAGAAATAGCATAGCATTAAATGAATTGACTGAGTCACCTTACTGTGTCACAAATCTATAAACAGAACAAGTTGATTATTGTGCCATGCAGGTCAGTTCTTCGCAAATAAATAACGGTATTGATCCCCAGACAGAAGTGATGCGTTGTGAGTTTGAGCGCGTGGCCGCCCGACAACCTATGGACACCCTGAGCATGAAGCGTTACGAGCTGCCGCCGCCGCCCCCAGGTAAAATGACAGATGTTGCCGCCTGGGGTGAGTGTGTCGACAACTCGATGGCACAATTGGAGCACCAAGCGACCAGGTACTGTATCTTCACGTGTAGGTCGATAATTGTCAATAATGTTGGTACCTTTATTATTTATCCACAGACACTATAGAACTGGTATGTGTGGCAGTAAAACACATCAGCTACACTGCATGGTCTACACACCCTGGCAACAGCTGTACAGTCCTGTTAGTAGCCAGCATAAATTATCACTCACTGTGCAACAACTGTCATGATAAACTTATCAAATATATAACAATATCTTTTTCCTTTAAATGACCCCTGGGCTTTGGGTTGAAACAATGTACAGTTGACAGTGTTTACTAATACAGCTCCTCCCCGACTTATGGCCTATTCGACTTACGTCCACCTGCACTTACGACCTGCCTCAGTCGTACCAAAATTTGGTCAAATTACGTATTTTCAAGTCCCAAAGTCAGTACACAGACAAATTTTCATCTGTAATTCACTTTAAAATGGCTGGCAAACTTAAAAGTGAGTGTTTTGTGGTGCTGAGAAGAAAAAGAGACACCCACTTTAGATTTTCTATGTATTATTTAAGCATTTCCGACACGACCATTTCGACTTACGACCTGGATGTCGGTCCCTAATCCCGTTGTATGTCGGGGAGCAGCTGTATATATATATTGTCTTTAAACCATTCAGTAAGGGCACACCACTTCCAATACAGAATTTTATTCTGTTAACGCGAGACAATTTGGCTCGGGTCGGAAGGGACCCCATACATAGAGGTTAAAACCCACTTAGTAAATTGGAGACTACGTATATTATTATTATAATCATTATTATTACTATTATTGCTACAGTATTTATTTCTTTAAAGCTCGAGGTTTTAAAGCTTGCGTCCCTCGGAAACCCACGGACTGCCATGGAAAATAAATAAAATAAAGTTGAGGCTGTGTGCCAGAGATCACGAGGAGTCAACACTACAGGCCAGTACAGAGCACCATATTTCCCAGGTCATAAGATGCACCCTATAATTAACAAGGTATATTTGGGAAAAATAATTTGTACAGATTTAACAGCCTACTGTACTGGCAAAGCCAAGTCACTGGCTAAATGCTATTATGTTTCTCACTATCACTTTATGGACCTATTATCAAACATTTGTTGGTATTATTAATAAAATTTACCTAATTTAATACAAAAGGATATAATTTTACGTATAGGTACACACAGTAAAAAAAAGTATCTGCAGGGGGGGGGGGGGGGTGTCTACTGACTTCCATAATGATCCATACATCACCTGATGTGCTGGGAGGGTGGTTGGTATGCATGCCTGTATGGCAAAGGTTTCCACCTACCTATGGTAGGGCCATATTAGTTACGTCCCACAGGATCGGCATAATATCATCAACATCATTACATTAATTATCTTACATGGTACAGTACTGTACTATATAACAAGCCCACACATATTCCACTATCCCCCGTCTGTAGTGTCATATTGTTTCACACATAATCCGTACGGCACTTTTTTTCACTGTGTTTACCTACGGTATACACATTACAAATACTCATCAGTACTGGGCATGTTCACTTGGAACTGTCCAGTACAGGGATTGTTTACATCCTGTGCACCAAATCACCTCACATTTCAGAGGTATTATATTGTCACTACCACAACTAACTATCACTGTGTGGACCTAATGTTCATACAGTGATATTTTATGTTTATTTATATATGTTATTTCATATTTATTATATTGTTTTATACATACATAATGTTGTTATACATGTGCATATAGCTATTTATATATGTATTTTGCACACTCCTGGGACTGGCATGCAATACTCGCGGATTATGCTTTCTCACGGAGTCCATTTTACCAAACCCCAGCAAGCTTTAAGGGAATACTTTACTATTATTATTACTATTTATTATTATTAAAGTGCACAATATCTGTATTTATGGTAAAGTTGTATCATTAGTGTTATTTCTATTGTTTCAGGATCACAAACTTGGACTTAATGAATGAGTTTGGTTCTGAAGCATGGAAGGCTCACAACAACATTTTGCAGCATATGTTAACCCGCTCTCAGGCTCAGCTGCAGGAGTATAAGTAAGACTTCACTCTTGTCTCATCAAAATTAAAAAAAAAAAAAAAAATGTCTCGGTGTCTCAAGCACATAATAGAAGAGGGTAATATACTGTGTCTAGTGAAGAATGGTAGTATAGTAGTTTGTCAGCTGTGTTGAAGTGAAACAGTATTGAGGAGAGTAAAGCTGTGTTAGCACGGTTTATCCATCTCTTGTCTGGCTCTAGTGTACATATTTCTGTAACTTCATTCCCATATTGTAAAGTTTACCTCATTTTGACATCATGATTTAAATTATGTTTGTCCTCAACAGGAAAGAAATACAAGAACTTAACTGGTCAAGAAAAAGTATGCAGACAAAAGCTGGGGAGGAACTACGCCACCTGGAGACCAGCTGGGTGTCCCTTGTCTCCAGGAACTACGAGATAGAACAGGCCTGTGTGTTGCTGGAGGCAGAGATAGCCAAGTCTGAGCGGGAAAAAGAGATTCAAGAATAAAAATGTCAAGTAATTAGATGAAATGGTCTTGAATTTCTACCCTGTGTTAAGGTTTCTTTTCGTAGTACAAATGTGGGTAGAAAATGGCAGTTGATTTTGTGCTTGATGTGAACACTGGTGACCAAACAGACCTTTTTAAACCTCCCAGTTACTTTGTTGTGAGTAATGTCATGTTTCCTCAGCTCAAAACTTATCCCTGTAAGTGTATTTTGTGGTATAGTAAAATGTTTAAACAAAGGACAGATTTACCTATAACCTGTACAAGACAAAGACTGTCACATTACCTCATTGTGGAGATTTACCCTCATTAACACTTAATAAAGGTGAGGTGTGTCTCAACTGGGCAAAGAAAATATAAAAATATGAGGATATCACTGTCAAACTGTGTGTGTGTGTACGCTGTAATTTGAACAATTAATGCATGAACACTCGGTCCAAAAGGCATCCTTACAATTTTGTGTGAGATAATATAACACAACGGACGATGGACTCTAACAATCCTTCCCAGACAACAGGAGCTGCAGCATTCATTTTGTAATTCACCACACCACTCTATAAGGATTGGAGCAAGTCTATAGTAGTGAATATTCAATTGCTCATTTGTGAGTTCCAAAATTTTTTTAATGTTAATAATAAATAGTTCAAAAGAGTTTGTTTTTTATCTCCAAATGTAAGTTACAAGAATTGTTTTGGTTAATATTAAAATACTTAATCTGTGTACTTGTACACTCATGGTAAAAGTGGTCACTGTTATGAACCATTGTTATTATACATCATCATATATAAGTGTACCCAAACTAACACTGGTAAGTTACTGTCACAAGATAAACCTCAAGTGTAGGAAATGTAAACTAAATACTGTCTCATTACCCGACAATGACCCTTTACCCAACACTGACCCATCACCCGACACTGACCCATCACCCGACACTGACCCATCACCCGACACTGACCCATTACCCGACACTGACCCGTTACCCGACACTGACCCATTACCTGACACTGACCACCGAGTTGAACACAGAGAGCAACATCACCTGCTAACCTCACCTTAGACACACAAACTAATTTTTCTCTTCCAGTTGTGAAATACAGTGAGTTATGCTATAACGCGTGTTTTGACAACGCGAATTGGCTCTTAACGCGATTTATGAATAGAGGAATGATATTTGTATAACGCGAACGCTTGTTTGCTGTAACTCGATTTTTGCTTACTATTTCTCCAATTTTGTGGTATTAACTGTGAATATGGTAAAGAAGAATATCTTCAAGAAGCGTTCTGGTGATCGCATTCCTGGTGATGATCGTAAAAGAAAGGCTATAACACTTGAAGAGAAGCTCGATGTTATCAACCTCAAAATCACCCTTCTCCCCCATCAAGTTATATTCATATTTTTTCAAGGTAAAGTGTTACATTTACTGTATGATTTCATTATTAGATATGAACGTAACATTTATTTAGATTGTGCTATCCTTTGTGTCAGGCTAACTACTAAAAATTTTTTCAATTTCGAGTAGTAATCTGCACCTAACCCTATTTTCTCCATAAGCCCTGTTATTTCTATTACGCGAATTTCTATAACACGATGTTTTACAAGAACAAAACTATCGCGTTATAGCAGATCTGACTGTATATGTAGACATCATTGGTAACAAAGTGTGATCTATCTACCTGTCTTGTTAGTCCCCCCACCAGCCTTACCAGAGGGACTACAAGTTAACTCTGCTTGTGTTTGTCAGTACTGTAATCTATCCCCTCAGTTTTCTGCACCTCGAGGCCAGAGAATAACCGGATAGTGATTTTTACTCTGGCCGAGGGCGGGATTTGCTGGAGTTTAAAATACCTGGTCCTTATTACCCGACCCCTTGGTGTAGTTTGTGTTGACAACTGTATAATGAGGCTGAGCTAACTACCAGCCTAGACCTGTACTCCAGCAGTGATCTAATGTCTTATAGGGAGCTTCTACTTGTATGGTCATTCATCTCTACTTATTCATATTGTCGTCCATTAAGAGTTAGGTTTAGAGGCCACGAATGTTTCCTACTGGCTTGGTTCACTGTGTCCCTCCATAACATTATACTGTATATGTCGTCTTACTCTTGAAGTATCATAGTTATATATACTGTACTATCTGTACTGTACTGTACTATCTCTACTGTACTGTACTATCTCTACTGTATTGAACACTATACTATGTATGAAAGGTTAACCCAAACATTGCAGATGACAACCTCTACCATAACTCCACCACCATTTGGACAGCTGCAGCTCACCTGTCCTCCAGACAGACAGGTGAGCTGGAACAAGAAACTTTAGAGAAAACATTAAAACAATCAAGGACTAATAATAAAGACTCCAACACAGTCCTGAGTGAGTCCTTTTGTTACTAATATTCAGTTACAGTATTTTAATTTATCACTTCACCATTTATCAGCTCCTGACCCATTCAAGCAGGTGGCCTGTTGTTTGTTATGACCTTAACTGTACAGTGTTATTGTTTTTATTCCAACATTAGTGAAAAGCCACCAACTTACTCCAGGGAGGAATGGGAATCACTTAACCCAGAGGAGTTTGCTGCCACCCAACACCAAAACTCTGTCAAGCTCATGGCAGTCCTCACTGAGCACACAGTAGCTCAAAGTGCCACACGTGAGGTGGACAACAAGAACTATGCAAAATTTGATGTTCTATTACAACAACGGCAAAACATCCAAAGGAAAAAACTCCAACAACTGTCGGAGAACTTAAAGAGAAAACTGGCCACAGCACAGAAGAGCACCTCAAACTGGTTTACAATGCTACAGATAAGAACAAAGGGCTTCAGCCTTAGCAAACAGCACAGATGCCATTGCTCTAAGGTATGGTAGGCCAATGGAAGGCATGTCAGGCCAGTGTGTGTGTATGTGTGGAACACCCTACCACACCAATCACACCATAGGGTGCAAGATGGGAGGTTTCGTATGCATGAGGTGCAGTGAAGTAAGGGACATCACTGTGAATATGCCAAAGGAAATATGCCATGACATCACTGACCCTTATCCCACTTCCTCCGCAGGACTGCCAACACTACCAATGAAGCCTGTGTGGACTATGTACTGTACTGTACTGTACTGTACTCAAGGATTCTGGACGAGGGGACAGTGAGCCTTCTTTGACATTAAAATACTAATTGATCTCCTGGCTGAATGTCACCATGACTTGTCTCTTGAGGCTGCACACAGGTGGAGTGAGAATGATGAGAAGAGAGTGTATGACCAGAGAATCCAGAACGTAGACCAAGGCAGCTTCACTCCTCTGATGTTCACAACATCTGGCAGGATGGGACCAAATGCATAGTGTTTCTATGCCAGACTGGCCGAGGTGCTATCAGAACAGAAGCAGCAGCCCAGAGGCTACATCGTGGCCTGGTCAAGGTGTCCCTGATCCTTCTCTTGTGTTTAGGTCTACTCTGCTATGCCTCAAGGGAATGAGGTCATCGGCCCCTAAACCAACAACATACACAGACACGGACTATGAGGCAACATTCACTGAATGCAGCATAGATCTGTGGCTTAACTAACTCAGCTTGGGTAGTGGTTTTTGTATTAAGATAGTGTAGTGAGGTAATATAATGGTGGCGAAAGTGTGGCTTTAAGGGGAGGCTGGAGGCCATGTTTGGGTAACCTAAAAAAATAATGTTTTAGTAGTAGTACAGGTAGTAGTAGTAGTAGTAACAGACATTGTTGCATCTGTGCTAGCCAGTACCAAAATTGCACTAGCTGTGATTGCCCGAGAAACAACCGACCATGTGTGGTTTGTAGAAAGGGAAACGATTGCCGCAACCCATATGGCAGGGAGCCGACACAGGAGGCCACAGTGGATATCGCTGGGACCCAACCGCCCGATGATATCCTAAATGATAGCAGTGAGTCTACTCAACCTGTAGTACTAATAAATGCTGCTCCAATAGTAGCAGGTGTCCACGAGGTGAATGAGAGACAGCCACCACAGTGGAATGGCATGTCGATGGAAAATGCAGATATATGGGTTAAAGAAACTTACTCAGAAATTGTTAGGTGGTTGCCCGCTAACTTGTTTGAACCACCCAAGTGTGCGGCCAACAAAGAAATGATTCGGGAGATGATTCGCCTCATGACTGAGTACACTCAGGACTGCTTCCTTGCCCCTTTAGCACTTCAAATACTGGCAATAATACCACATCTATTCTGTCGGAGGACACACACAAAGACTAAGCACAAAGAAAATGTGGCAGAATGGGGCCCTTGAGGATATTCTTTGTGAAGCAAGAACACTGCAGGAGAGACTAAAATTTACAGGTGACAGAAAGCAAAACACCGATGATGTTGCAAGAAAGTTTGGAAACAAAATGCGTGTGGGAAAAGTGTCTTCGGCGGTAAGATCTCTCACAGAGGGATCCTCCGGTGGGGTTCTGCTAATAAATAGAGACATTAAAACAACTGAAAGAAAAACATCCCCCTGCAATTGAAGACGAAGGCATCAGGTTCCAGGGTGACTATATCCCACCAAATGCTGTCCTCTTCGACAAAATAACAGGAAGGATGGTGTGGAAAAAGGCACTGAAGATTCGAGGAGGTGCCGGCCCTTCAGGTCTGTATGCAAAAGGTTGGAGAGTCATCCTCAACACTAACAAGTTTGGCCCCGTAGCAAGTGATCTCTGCACTGCCATTGCTGTCCTTGCAAGAAAGCTAGCATCCTCGTGCTGCCAACACCTCCATGCTCTGACGGCCTGCTGCCTCATTCCCCTGGATAAGAATCCAAGATGTAGGCCTATAGGGGTGGGGGAAGTGCTGAGGCGGATCATCGGAAAATGCATAATGGAGGTGGTAAAGGATGATGTCAGGGCAGCAGCAGGGAACCTGCAAGTTTGTGCTGGCCACCAGGCTGGAGGGGAAGCTGCCATTCACACCATGAGAACGATATTTGAGCAGCGTGATTGTGAGGCCATTCTCCTGGTGGACGCTTGAAACGCATTCAACATACTTAACAGCAAGGCCGCACTGCACAACATCAAGATCAAGTGTCCAAGCTTTGCAGTGTATGTTGAAAACTCCTACAGGAATCCATCAGACCTCTATATAGTAAACAAGACTCTAAGAGGTGATACCATCATACAGTCAACCGAGGGAACAACGCAGGGGTACCCTGTTGCAATGGCAATGTATGCAATAGGCCTATCCATGCTCCAACACACAATAAAATTTGAAACAACTTAGGTCAAGCAAGTGGCGTATGCTGATGACTTTACAGGAGCAGGAAAAGTGGAGGACATCAAAAAGTGGTGGGACCTGGTAACATCACGAGGCCCACAAACAGGGTACTACCCAAACGCCAGCAAGTGTGAAGCCAGAATATTATGAACGGGCAATGGAGGTGTTCGGTGGAAGCGAGGTCAAAATAACAAAGGAAGGCCAAAGACACCTTGGTGCAGTAATCGGCACGACGGACTTCAAGACCGAGTACATAACGGGAAAGGTGAATGATTGGGTAAGGGAAATCCAAGCTCTGTCTGAGATTGCTAACACAGAGCCACATGCGGCTTTTGCGGTATTCACCCATGGAGTCAAGCATCGCTGGAACTACCTGATATCGAACCCCTCCTCCACCCTCTGGAAGAAGCTATCAGCGTCAATTTCATTCCCAAATTAGTGAAACACCTTCACTTAACCCCAGCAGAAAGATCACTCCTTGCACTACCACCGAGACTGGGAGGAATGGGATTGGCCAATCCAGAGGAGATTGCTGCCACCGAACATCAAAACTCAGTTAAGCTCACGGCAGCCCTCACGGTCCACATAGTAACTCAGAACGCAACAGGGGAGGTGGATACCAGTGAAGTAAACAAGATTCGAAGGTCCATTACGACAAAACGACAGCACGGCCAAAGTGATAAGTTGCAGCAACTGTTGCTGCAAGTACCAGAGAATTTGAAAAAAAAGTAGCTATAACGCAGGAGGTGGGCGCCTCGAATTGGTTAACTACATTACTGATAAGGGCAAATGGTTTCAGGCTCAATAAACAAGAATTTACAGATGCCATTGCTCTAAGGTACGGTCGGCCAGTAGAAGGTTTGCCCTCCCAACGCGTGTGTGGCTCTTCCTATGACGTCGATCATGCCATGGTGTGCACGAAAGGGCTTCATATGCATGAGGCATGACGAGGTAAGGGATCTCACAGCAAATATGTTGAAGGAAATCTGCCGGGACGTCATGGTAGAACCGACCCTCCTTCCATTGGATGGCGAGATCTTCCAACACAGGACTTCAAACACATCCAACGAAGCCCGTGTGGACGTCAGTGCTCGATGATTCTGGACGCGGGGACAGCGAGCCTTCTTCAACATCGGGATTTTTGATCCCATGGCCGCATGTCACCATAACTTAGCTCTCGATGCTGCACACAGGAGGAACGAGAACGACAAGATAAGGGCATATGGGGAGAGAATTCAGAACGTTGATCAAGGCAGCTTCACTCCTCTAGTGTTCACAACCTCTGGTGGGATGGGACCAAGTGCAAGATGCTTCTACGCCAGACTTGCGGAGCTGATCTGCGAACAGAAGCAGCAGCCCAGAAGTTATGTTACAGCCTGGATGAGATGTCGACTGTCCTTCTCTCTCCTTCGGTCGGCTTTGCTCTGCCTCAGGGGAACGAGAGCTTCTGCCCCAACTCCGACAACAGTTGCAGATATTGACTATGAGGCTACAGTCACTGAATGCCGCATAGATCTGCGGCTCAACTAACTCAACACAGCTAGGATAGCTACTTATGTATTAGGATATTTAATATTAAGGTCATAAAATGGCGGCGAAGGTGTGGCTATTGGGGGAGGCTGGAGGCCATTAAAAAAAAAACCAGTAGTAATAGTAGAAGTAGTGGTAATAGCCTGCGTCACAGCTACACTACCAAGGCTCTGCTCACCTGCTGATCCTTGTGAACTTAATTAATTAGATGTATAACAGGTAACAATATTAAAAATAATTGTTGCCAACACAGACTAAAAATGCCTGCTTCTCTCTCTATCCATATTCTTTCCTCTCTATTCTTTCATCTCTCATTCCTCTCTACCTTCTCTCTCTCCCTCATTTGTTCCATCCATCACCTCTCCTCCTCACCCCTCCTTCACGCTTCTCTCCCTTACTTCCCCTTCTCCTCCTTCACTCATTCTTCTCATCTTCCTCCTCCTCCTCCTCCTCCCCCTCTTCTTACTCCCCCCCTCTCCCTTAACCTCCTCCATTCCTCTCTCTCATCTTCCTCCCCCCTCTCCCCCCTCTTCTTCCTCCCCCTCTCCTCCCCCTCTCTCAGAAGGACTCCAGGAAGGCGTTGCATTTTTAACTTTCAATTAAAGAGGGAGGAAGCGAGGCTGTGTACACTGAGTCAGTCGCCTCAGGGGTCGTGGTGTTGAGTCATCTGCGAGTTGCCTGTGAGTCAGTCATCCGTGAGTCGTATTTGAATCACCCGCTAAAGATCGACTAATAATTCTTGAGCTCTGATGATAATACCTTGTCATAACCGAGAGGGGGTGAGGGGTGAGGGACGTGTGAGAGACGATGATGAGAGGTGAGGGGTTAGGAGAGAGGGGTGAGGGACGTGTGAGAGACGATGATGAGAGGTGAGGGGTTAGGAGAGAGGGGTGAGGGACGTGTGAGAGACGATGATGAGAGGTGAGGGGTTAGGAGAGAGGGGTGAGGGACGTGTGAGAGACGATGATGAGAGGTGAGGGGTTAGGATGAGGAAGGATGGAGTGAGAGGTGACAGGTGGAAGGTCGAGTGTTTATTCTCTCTCTCTCTCTCTCTCTCTCTCTCTCTCATCATCTACCTCATGTCATCAATTTACTCCTCTTCCCTCTTTCTCTCACCTCATTAACGTCTTCCTCCTCCTCCTTCCTTTATTCCTTGTGTCTCCTTTATCTTTGTTTATGTTATATCTACCTCACTAATGACATAGTCTTGTCTATTTATTTATTTACCTATCTGTGGTGGGCGTGGGCGTGGCGTGGGTGTAATGTGGACGAGTTTAGTGTGGGCGTGGCATGGGTGGATGTGGGTGGGGCATGAGTGGGTGTGGGTGGGGCATGAGCGGGTGTGGGCGTGGCATGAGCGGGTGTGGGCGTGGCATGGGCGGGCGTCACTGTGTACACAACAAGGCAACATTACTCTAGGTGAAGTCTTTTATACACAGTTCCTCTCACTCAAATATTAATGGAAATTCTGGAGCCACACTTCATTCACGAGCTCCTCCTCCTCCTCCTCCTCCTCCTCTTCCTCCTCCTCCTCCTCCTCCTCCTCCTTTTTCCCCTCGCCTCTTCCTCAGTAGCCTAACCAAGGGAGTTTTGGAGAGGGGGTGTGAGGGGATGGGGGGGGGGACAAATGGGCGTGAGGAAGACACCATTTATTAATAACTTTTGTCTCATCAAACATAACAATTTACTTATACCTACACCTGTCTCACTAATGACAGGTGTACCTTAGTAATTACAGGTGTACCTTACTAATTACAGGTGTGCCTTACTTATTACAGGTGTACTTTACTTATTACAGGTGTACTTTAGTAATTACAGGTGTACCTTACTAATTACAGGTGTACTTTACTAATTACAGGTGTACCTTACTAATTACAGGTGTACCTTACTAATGACAGGTGAACAAGACCTTCTACCTGTTCGCTTGACCTCAATACAACATCAGTTTTTCACGGCTCTTATCTCTCTTTATCTTCTTGTCTTTATCTATTCTATCTACTCCTTTTATTTATCGTTGTCTCACTCCCTCATTCTTTCTCATTCTCTCTCCGTCATTCTTTCTCCCTCATTCTTACTCCCTCGTTCTTACTCCGTCATTCTCTCTCTCTCATTCTCTCTCCTTCATTTTTACTCCGTCATTCTCTCTCCCTCATTCCCTCTCCCTCATTCTTACTCCCTCATTCTCTCTCTCTCCCCCATTCTCTCTCCCTCGTTCTTTCTCCCTCAATCTTACTCCTTCATTCTTACTCCTTCATTCTTACTCCCTCATTCTTACTCCCTCATCCTTACTCCCACATTTTTACTCCCTCATTCTCTCTCCCTCATTCTTTCTCTTTCACACACACACACACACACACACACACACACACACACACACGACCTTAGTGACTACACGATAAGACACTCACGGACGGATGGACAGACACACGGACAGGTGATCAAGGCTAAAATTCCAGACAAACTGTGACTGAATTTTGTCTTAGATAGTGTGAGAGGGGTGGAGTGGGGTATGAGAGGGATGGAGTGGGGTGTGAAAGGTGTGGAGTGGGGTATGAGGGGTGGAGTGGGGTATGAGAGGTGGAGTGGGGTATGCGGGGTGGAGTGGGGTATGAGAAGGGTGTAAGTGGGGTGTGAGAGGGGTGTAAGTGGGGTGTGAGAGGGGTGGAGTGGGGTGGTGTGAGAGGGGTGTAAGTGGGGTATGAGGGGTGGAGTGGGGTATGAGAGGGGTGGAGTGAGGTGTGAGAGGAGTGGAGTGGGGTATGAAAGGGATGGAGTGGGGTGTGAGAAGGGTGTAAGTGGGGTATGAGAGGGGTGGAGTGGGGTGAGGTATGAGGGGTGGAGTGGGGTGGTGTGAGAGGGGTGTAAGTGGGGTATGAGGGGTGGAGTGGGGTATGAGAGGAGTGGAGTGAGGTGTAAGAGGAGTGGAGTGGGGTATAAGAGGGATGGAGTGGGGTGTGAGAAGGGTCTAAGTGGGGTGTGAGAGGGGTGGAGTGGGGTATGAGAGGGGTGGAGTGGGGTGAGGTATGAGGGGTGGATTGGGGTGGTGTGAGAGGGGTGTAAGTGGGGTATGAGGGGTGGAGTGGGGTATGAGAGGGGTGGAGTGGGGTGTAAGTGGGGTGTGAGAGGGATGGAGTGGGGTATCAGGGGTGGAGTGGGGTATGAGAGGGGTGGAGTGGGGTATGAGGGGTGGAGTGGGGTATGAGAGGGGTGGAGTGGGGTGTGAGAAGGGTGTAAGTGGGGTGTGAGAGGGATGGAGTGGGGTATGAGGGGTGGAGTGGGGTATGAATGGGATGGAGTGGGGTATGAGGGGTGGAGTGGGGTATGAGAGGGGTGGAGTGGGGTATGAGGGGTGGAGTGGGGTATGAGAAGGGTGTAAGTGGGGTGTGAGAGGGGTGAGTGAGGTGTGAGAGGAGTGGAGTGGGGTATGAGTGGGGTGTGAGTAGGTTGAGAGGGATTGATGTACTTACATGTGTTTAGGTTTGTGTTTGTTTGTGAAGTAGTTTTATTTGTTTAGGTTTGGTTCACGTTTGAGAATATCAATGTTTATGTTTTATGTTTGACAAGTAATTGGGTCAAGGTCATGATTACCTGGGCCAAGGTCATGATTACCTGGGCCAAGGTCATGATTTCCAGGGTCAAGGTCATGATTACCTGGGCCAAGGTCATGATTACCTGGGCCAAGGTCATGATTACCTGGGCCAAGGTCATGATTACCTGGGTCAAGGTCATGATTACCTGGGCCAAGGTCATGATTACCTGGGCCAAGGTCATGATTACCTGGGGCAAGGTCATGACTACCTGGGCCAAGGTCATGATTACCTGGGGCAAGGTTATGATTACCTGGGCCAAGGTCATGATTACCTGGGTCAAGGTCATGATTACCTGGGTCAAGGTCATGATTACCTGGGCCAAGGTCATGATTACCTGGGTCAAGGTCATGATTACCTGGGTCAAGGTCATGATTACCTGGGTTTTATTTTTGCCTGAGAATATTGGTGTTTGTTTTTCTGTTTGTGTTTGGGAAGAAGTTTGGTTTGAGGTCATTTATTTTATAAGAGTTTTATTTAGTTAATGTAAAGTATAATTCAGTGTTTGTTTATTGACCCTGAGAGAGAGAGAGAGAGAGAGAGAGAGAGAGAGAGAGAGAGAGAGAGAGAGAGAGAGAGACAACGGCACAAAAAGAGACAGAGAGAAATGTAAATAGAGATAGACAAAGACACAGAGAGAGAGAGATAGAGAGATAGAGAGATAGAGAGAGAGAGAGAGAGAGATAGTAATATGGGACAAGGTCACCAATATTCTCAAGGTGTGACAGACAACAGGTGGATGAGGTGACAGTGTATTACGTCAGTAGTACAGTACATGGTGTAGCCCAGGTGACGATATATAGCTGTAGGTAACGATATATAGCTGTAGGTGACGATATATAGCTGTAGGTAACGATATATAGCTGTAGGTAACGATATATAGCTGTAGGTGACGATATATAGCTGTAGGTAACGATATATAGCTGTAGGTGACGATATACTGTATAGCTGTAGGTGACCATGGATAATGTTCGGACCAGACAACCTGCACAAAGCTGACCACAGCTGACCACACACACACAATCCTTATTTCCAACACACTGCCAACATACATAACAGCTCTTGAACACATATGAAGGTGAAGGTAAGAATACACACCTGAAGGATTACCTGGGGGGGGGTGTTGGGTAGGGGGGAGGTGTGGGGCGGGGGGGGGGAGGTGTTGAGGGGGTGGGGGTGTTGGCAGATCTCTTGGACCCCCCCAAAAATTGTCTCCTTCCAAACACATCTCTATCCCGAATTGCAGCTGTCTGTCACTATAGCCGTGGAAAGCTAATATCCACACAAACAAACAGACATCCAGACAAACAAACAAACAAAACAGTCAGTGTACTTCGTGTATGGAGATAAGAGAAACACTCGTATAGTTTGTTTACAAGTGTGAGTTGTTTACACCTCGACACGTATGGCCAGGAGACACCAGGTGACGGCTAACCTTCACACTGGCCACACTTGATCATAAGACCCTGAGTGTGTGTGTGTGTGTGTGTGTAGGGGGTGTGTGGGTGGGTGTGTGTGTGTGTGTGTGTGTATGTACGTACAAGGTAAGACCCTCAACACCACCGTGAGGCCCTTGTGTGCGTCGTTATACCTGCAGGGACTAGTATTAATTATCTTATCTCCCAACACTGATCCAGGTATATGAGTTTACCTGTTCTAATTTAAATTACAGGTAACGTAACTTTACCTGTTTGTTTGTTTGTGTGGATATTCGCTTTACATGACAGTTAAGGTGATTGACAGATGAAATTCGGCGTAGGGATGTGTTCAGAAGGTGACAATAGGGGCGGGGGGGCGGGGAGGGGCGGCGGGGTGTGTTCCAGTGATCTGCCCCCCACCCCCCCGCCCCTCCCCCTCCCTCTGGCTAAAAACCTTCACATTCTTCTGTTTCTTTGCTTGACCAGACCAAGGTTTAAAATTGATAGCTGAAGTTATTTGTGTTTTTGTAAATAGTTTGGAGAATGTTTACAGAGGCTATGGACTGGAGCTCTCTTAGTGTGTGTGTGTATGTGTGTGTGTGTGTGTGTGTGTGTGTGTGATGTTTATATAAATGAAAGTATCAACAACAAACCCGCACAGTGTCGGGTACGTCAACTAGTTAACTCTAACCTGTAAACAGTTACTGATCACCACCACTACCTGCCGTAACACCTGCCACCACACCTGTACACGCCTATCCACACCTGCCACCACACCTGTACACACCTGCCGCACACCTGTCACCACACTTGCCACCACACCTGTAACTAATTAACTCTTAAGCTGTTCGGATTCTGAGTCGCTCGTAAGTTTAATTTTCACCTTAACTTAAAACAGGAGGAAGGATCTCTCTGTCTCTCTTAACTTACGAGAAAAAATTTTACCTCAACTCTGAATGTTTCTCTTGCACTCTAGACTACGAGATGAAATGACTTATAAATATACCTGGATCACAGAAAGCCTTTAAGATGCTGACCTCCCCCTCCTGATCTCCAGCCCCTCTCCTGACGTCCTTAACCTTTCCTGACCTCCTCCACCCCCTGACCTCCAACAGCTTTTTCCTGACCTCCACCAGCCCTCTCCTGACCTCCTCAACCTCTCCTGACCTCCTCCAACCCCTGCTAACCTCCTCAACCTCTCCTGACCTCCTCCACCCCCTCCTGACCTCCTCCACCCCCTACTGACCCCCATCCCTTCCTGTCCTCCACCACCCCTCCTGACCACCTCCTGACCTCCCCCACCCCCCTGACCTCCTTCCCCCCTCACCTCCTCAGCTTACCTTGGTAGTATATAAGAGTGGCCTTAATCCATATGAAAGAGACGCCGTTTTGAAGGCGAGAGATAACGAGAGATAAGAGATAAGACTGTTATCAGGATGACGGCGGTGCTGGGGAGGGCGACACTGCACTCTCGCCCCTTCAGTAGTAAGTCGGTTCACCTGCTGGATCGACCATACCTGTACCTCACCTCTCAGCGTCTCAGGTAAGTCTTCTCTCCTAATTAAGGCGACTTTTCACCTAATTACAAACTCAGTGTTAGGTATATGTACTGTATGTCAAGGTAAGTATGTGTGTTTGTTGTTACTTCACCTGTGTTCCGTTACCTATACCTCATATAGCGTCAGGTGAGTCTTGTTTACCTGATGACTAGTGTAGGTGAGTCTGTCGTTGGTTCACCTGTCCGGCTACACCTTCACCTCAGAGAGAGAGAGAGAGAGAGAGAGACGCATACCTAAAAGTCCCACAGAGATAATGTCCCGGTACAGTACATCGGCCCGGTACGATACATCAATTGGCCCGGTACTACACCTAAGAACACTTTGTACTACATAGGTCTTATATAAGTTCTATAATAAAAACAAGAAATAGTACAAGTCTTAATAACATTACGTCACGTCATCAATCACAACACACACGGTACGCTAACTCCCACCACCAGAGGTCACTACACACACGGTACGCTAACTCCCACCACCAGAGGTCACAACACACACGGTACGCTAACTCCCACCACCAGAGGTCACAACACACACGGTACGCTAACTCCCGCCACCAGAGGTCACAACACACACGGTACGCTAACTCCCGCCACCAGAGGTCACAACACACACGGTACGCTAACTCCCACCACCAGAGGTCACAACACACACGGTACGCTAACTCCCGCCACCAGAGGTCACAACACACACGGTACGCTAACTCCCGCCACCAGAGGTCACAACACACACGGTACGCTAACTCCCACCACCAGAGGTCACAACACACACGGTACGCTAACTCCCACCACCAGAGGTCACAACACTACTCTGTTTATTTTGGGGGGTAATTACATCATGATTTCATAAACAACAACAAATAAACACGAACTAGTAAATAACAAAAACAATAACTAATACATTACCCTCGTTAACCTAAACATTACCAACACTCGAGGTCATGTTTACAAAGGCATTGGTGTCAGTGTAATGGGTCCTTATAACAAGAGAGAGAGAGAGAGAGAGAGAGACTATCGGTATTAGGGCGGCAGTGTGGGAGATAAGGTGATTGAGGTCTGCCATTATTACTGATAAGGTCAATAATGTTAGGATGTAAGTGGTGGTTCAAGGTTAATTGTAAGGTCAGGGTGCTGTTAGTGGGTCAAGTGTGTGTTTGTGGAGGGATGGTGTCTTATAAGTAATCTCTCTCTCTCTCTCTCTCTCTCCCTCTCTCTCATTATAAGAAACATACCCCCCCTAACAAACACACACACACACACACACACACACACATATATCTATCCAATTCTCACCTTTCATCTTTCTATCACCTAATTCACTTTTATCAACACAATACTTTATCTTCCTTAGTGTTTATTGATGAAATTTCACCTGGTTGTCTTGGCTTGTATGTACCTGTCATAAGGTAAATTGGAGCTTAATTAATGTTTACACCTGTCCAAAGCCTCATATTTCACCCCTACACCTGTTCGAAGCATTATGGGTAATATAGACGTGACTCACTTAAGCTACGATACAAAGATGGATTCTCAGAGGTTCCTAAGTTAAGTTCTCCCACTTATAGGAGATGCAATAAAGCCTAAAATGATATAGGGAATAGAGCTAATACTTCCCTTAACAACCAAGAACCATTCTAGTCTTCGCTGTGTAGATATGATTCATTTCTATCAAGATAAACTAATAAAAAAAAACAGATTTATATTGATTTTGTTATATCTTAAAAAAAAAAATCCTTCGTGACCTGGATATAGAAATTCCAACTGATATGAAGAGGATTGGGGTTATATCCGGGTTGGTCTGGTGTTTATGAGTTTTGTGTTAATTTTAGTTTATTGTTGGGAGGGGGTAAGGGGAAGGGGGGGGGGGGGTGGTGGCCATGGCCCTAAAAAAGTCCTTGGTTCAGTAAATAATTGTTATATTTTGTTTTACCTGTGGGAGGCCTGATGCGTCTTGTGGCACACACAGTACCTGGGTCGCCTTATCTCTCATGACTAACGGACTTCTACAGCTTAATCCACAGCTTTAAATATTCAAACTGTTAGCAGGTTTAGCTGGGACCTGTGGCTTGACAAGTGATGGTAGTGTATCTGTCTGTCTGTCTGTCTGTCTGTCTGTCTACCTACGAACACACGTTACACAGACAAGATCTTTCTGGGTCAGTGTGTCAAAAAATTCAATGGACTGTGACCATCCTCCTCCTCCCCCTCCTCTCCTCCCTCCCCCCCTCCCCTCTCCTTCCTCCTCCTCCCTTACCCTCACCTTTCTTACCCCTCTTCCTCCCCCCTCCCCCCCCCCACGTGTTATCCTCAGTGGCATAACGGGGAGAAGGAATTTCATGTGTGTTATGGTAACGCTTAAACCACCGTAACATAGGTCAGGTCACGCCACCCTTAACTTATCTATCTATCCATCTATCTGTCCATCTATCTATCTATCTGTGTCTGAGTGTGTGTGCGTCATAACTGTTCGCTCTCATGGATATAACGAACTAACTCTTATCACTATGCCGTCTACGCTATCAGTTGAGGGAAGGAATTGTTCTATCTGTCACGTGAACTAACTCAAGGAATATTATTATTTCTTTTTAATTCTTTCAATACTTGTTGTCATGAGTGAGACCTAATTTATTGTATAGAGCCTCTGGGCCATAGAGTCATAGAGCCAAAGTTACAGTGTTTTAAGAGTCACAGAGCCACAGTTTCTAATAGATAATGAAATATATGAATTCATTGTATAATAAACAATTACTACATTTGTTTGGTTCGAAAGATAATATAAATATTCAGAATATTACCTAACTTAACTTAACTTAACTTAACCTAACCTAACCACACTAAATTTGGTTATATTAAGTTATTCACTGTTCAAGATAATCTGGTTAGAGAAGACTAAAGTGAATAATAATATTTGTGTTGTGTTGAAGCGTTACCATTTGTCGATTTTGCTTTAGTTTGCGTTAAAATATTTCGTTCTCTCTGGATGTGAGTTTAGAGAGAATGGTACGGGGTAACTACACTATATATTTTGTAGGTGCACATATAAATAGACAGATAAATAGACAGATTGATAAATACACTGATATGTAGATAGACAGATGGATAAATAAAGACAGATAGACAGATAGACAGTAGATCAACAGGTATAGAGCTGGCGGCGCATCAACACAACCTACTCAAGTACAGGGAGAGATAAGCACTTCACTGTACTGAATAGGTGGGGGCGATGGGTACATTGAGGCCCCACGAGATGAAGGGGTCAAATGGGGGTCAAATGGGTTTAAATGGGGTCAAATTACAAGGGAAATTACAACGGAATGAGGGAAGAGATGAGAGGTATCAACTGACCTGACTCATTAAGGTACAAGAACGCAGACACTACGCTGAATATCATTTGATCGATAAATATATACCCAGTGCTTCTAGGAATACGAGAGGATCCCTACACATGAACCATGCGGCGGTCGACAGAATTAAGAAGAAAACCCAGAAATTCAAGACGTGGGTTGGGTCAAACGATGAGCAAGACAGGAGGATGTATGCAAGAGCCAGAAACCAAGCAAAGATAGAGTGTAGGAGGGCTGAAAAGGAGTTCCAGAGGCTGGTTGCACGCGAGGTCAAGTCAAACCCAAAGGCATTTTACCGCTATGCAAAGTAGAAATTGAAAACGCGAGTAGGAGTATTAGACCTTAGGCTTGAAGATGGTGGTTACGCAGATTCTGACCAGGATAAAGCCGAGGCATTGAACAGCTTCTTTTCCTCAGTGTTCACAAGAGAGGATACATTTAACCTTCTGCGTTTGAGGACAGACGGTTCGACACAGCACTGACCCACATTGTGTTCACAGAAGAGGGTATTAGAAATAAACTGTCAAAGCTAAAGGTCCATAAGAGTCCCGGACCTGACATGGTGCATCCTAGAGTGCTAAGAGAGTTGTGCAACGAGCTTGCAGAGCCCCTGAAGATCCTGTTCTGTAAATGCCTGGATGAACAAATGGTCCCCAGTGAATGGAAAGTGGCTTATGTGAGTCCTATCTTCAAGAAGGGCAATCGTCACTCCACGAACAACTATAGACCGGTGAGCTTGACCAGCATAATATGTAAAGTACTTGAGAGTATTATCAGAGATGCCACAATGGAACATCTAATACGAAACAACCTTGTAAAGGATTACCAACACAGTTTTATGCTGGGGCGCTCCTGCTTAACACAATTGCTTAAGGTATTGGATATTTGGACCCATATTCTGGAATGGGGTGGTAATATCGACAATATTTACCTAGATTTTGCCAAGGCTTTCGACAGTGTACCCCACGAAAGACTGAAAATCAACCTGGAAGGGTACGGAATTCGGGGAAATGTCCTAGCGTGGATAGAAGACTTTCTACATGACGGCAAACAGTGTGTGGTGATTAATGCCACGATATCGTCATCCGTACCTGTCACAAGTGGGGTACCACAGGGCAGTGTATTGGGCCGGCTGTTGTTGGTTTGTTTCATAAATGACATGCCTGACGTTGTACACTCCTCCATACAAATGTTTGCCGATGACGCCAAGTTATTTCGGGAAATCAAGAACCAAGCGTACTGTGAAGAGCTGCAGAAGGACCTCTGTGGGCTCCAGGAATGGTCGAAGAAATGGCTGCTGGGATTCAATGTCACGAAAATGTAAAAGGATGCACCTGGGGCGTACCAACGGTAAGGAGGCGTATCATATGTCCCAACGAGATGAAGAAACTGCACTAGTTGAGACTGTGTGTGAGAAGGACCTAGGTGTGTATGTTGACAATGAGCTGAAGTTCTCGGGCCATTGAGAGAAGACGGTAAATCAGGCAAATAAATTATTGGGTCTTATAAGAAGGTCGTTCAGATATCTAGACGGTCCGTCCCTTGTAACGATCTTCAGGAGTGAAGTGCTTCCCCATCTGGAGTACTGTCACCCCGTCTGGTCCCGGAGACATGCTAGGGACTGTCAGTTGGTTGGAAATGTTCAGAGGAGGGCCACCAGACTGGTGCCTGCACTTCGGCACCTCAGCTACCCTGAGAGATTGGAGCGCCTGATCTTGCCTAGCTTATACTACAGACGGGCAAGGGGCGACCTAGTTGAGGTGTATAAGCATCTCAAGGGGCACTACTCAGTCGAGTGTCCTTACTTGGAGCTGGCGGACGCTCGCCCCGCAAGGGGTCACAGCTCAAGATTGAAGAAGCCGCAAGTCCAGAAAACTGTGAGGGCAAACTTTTTCGGAGTGAGGGTTGTAAACTCTTGGAACAATCTACCAGAGAGTGTTGTGACGGCACCGAGTGTGAGCTCTTTCAAGACAAGACTTGACCAACACTGGAGCGGGTTCAGGTACATTCAGGAGCCGGTGCATGCCCAGTACTTGCCAACAGTGTGCAACAGAGACGTGACCAATCGCCCGGGCGGCTAGTGAGCCGATTTTTTGGTGAAGAGGATAAAAGTAAAATAAAGTAAATGGGTTCGAATAGGGTCAAATGGGGATAATGGGTTGGTTAGGTTTAGTTTATGGGTCAAATGGGTTTAAATAATCAAATGGTTCTCACTATATATACCTGCTTACCGAGGAGCAGGAATGTATTAATGGGCAAAGTTGAGGGTAGGAGGGCCAGGGGACGGCTGGGGCCTATCATAACAGGGGCCTACCAGGACAAAGATCTATCATAACAGGGGCCTACCAGGACAAAGATCTATCATAACAGGGGCCTACCAGGACAAAGATCTATCATAACAGGGGCCTACCAGGACAAAGATCTATCATAACAGGGGCCTACCAGGACAGAGATCTATCATAACAGGGGCCTACCAGGACAAAGATCTATCATAACAGGGGCCTACCAGGACAAAGATCTATCATAACAGGGGCCTACCAGGACAGAGATCTATCATAACAGGGGCCTACCAGGACAAAGATCTATCATAACAGGGGCCTACCAGGACAAAGATCTATCATAACAGGGGCCTACCAGGACAAAGATCTATCATAACAGGGGCCTACCAGGACAAAGATCTATCATAACAGGGGCCTACCAGGACAAAGATCTATCATAACAGGGGCCTACCAGGACAAAGATCTATCATAACAGGGGCCTACCAGGACAGAGATCTATCATAACAGGGGCCTACCAGGACAGAGATCTATCATAACAGGGGCCTACCAGGACAGAGATCTATCATAACAGGGGCCTACCAGGACAGAGATCTATCATAACAGGGGCCTACCAGGACAGAGATCTATCATAACAGGGGCCTACCAGGACAGAGATCTATCATAACAGGGGCCTACCAGGACAAAGATCTATCATAACAGGGGCCTACCAGGACAGAGATCTATCATAACAGGGGCCTACCAGGACAAAGATCTATCATAACAGGGGCCTACCAGGACAAAGATCTATCATAACAGGGGCCTACCAGGACAGAGATCTATCATAACAGGGGCCTACCAGGACAGAGATCTATCATAACAGGGGCCTACCAGGACAAAGATCTATCATAACAGGGGCCTACCAGGACAGAGATCTATCATAACAGGGGCCTACCAGGACAGAGATCTATCATAACAGGGGCCTACCAGGACAGAGATCTATCATAACACACACACACACACACACACACACACATGATGTTATTTTAAGAAGAAATCGATGACTTGACCAATCATATCTTCACGTGTGTCGCCCGGGGGGGTTATAATTGGTTTTCCCCACATCACATGATAGCACTTAAGGGAAGAAAAGAATGAATGAACTGACCAATTATAATCTTAAGTTTCTTTCTGGTGAGATTTTTATTGGTTCTTCAGATAACCATTAGAACAGTTATCGTGAAAGAGAATACAAGCGAGAAATTGCCGCGAGGGAACCATTCCTAAACTTTGGCTTCGTATAAGGAGAGTTCTAATTGGCTCTCCTAGCATCGTATACACAGTAACTTCACAAAAGAATATAGAAGACGGCCAATTATAATCTACCATTTCACAGTCGTTGGTTATAATTGGTCCACAAGACAGTCAACACGAGCTGACGAAACACAAACAGACAGACAGACAGACAGACAGACACACCTTAACACTTAAACAGACAGACAGACAGACAGACACACCTTAACACATAAACAGACAGACAGACACACCTTAACACATAGGCACACAGACAGACAGACACACCTTAACATATAGACACATAGACAGACAGACAGACACACCTTAACACATAGACACACAGACAGACAGACAGACACACCTTAACACATAAACAGACAGACAGACAGACAGACACACCTTAACACATAGACAGACAGACACACCTTAACACTTAAACAAACAGACAGACAGACAGACAGACACGACAGGAGCATTTGGTGTACCAGTAAGCGGCGCCTCTGATGGTCCCCTCAGGAACTACTTGAGATAACACAGTAACTAAACACTTGTGTCACGCCCCCCGCAGAGACGGTGTGTGTGTGTGAGATCAAGTCAGATATACACTGAAAATACTAACCTGACCTAAACTAACCTAACACTAACCTAACCTAACCTAACCTAACCTAACCTAACCTAAACTAACCTAACACTAACCTAACCTAACCTAACCTGACCTAAACTAACCTAACCTAACCTGACCTAACCTAACCTAACCTGACCTAACCTAACCTAACCTGACCTAAACTAACCTAACCTGACCTAACCTAACCTGACCTAACCTAACCTAACCTGACCTAACCTAACCTAACCTAACCTGACCTAAACTAACCTAACCTAACCTGACCTGACCTAACCTAACCTGACCTAAACTAACCTAACCTGACCTAAACTAACCTAACCTAACCTGACCTAAACTTAACTAACCTGACCTAAACTAACCTAACCTGACCTAAACTAACCTAACACTAACCTAACCTAACCTGACCTGACCTAACCTAACCTAACCTGACCTAAACTAACCTAACCTAACCAGACCTAAACTTAACTAACCTGACCTAAACTAACCTAACCTAACCTGACCTAAACTAACCTAACCTGACCTAAACTAACCTAACCTAACCTAACCTGACCTGACCTAACCTAACCTAAACTAACCTAACCTAACCTGACCTAAACTAACCTAACCTAACCTAAACTAACCTAACCTAAACTAACCTAACATTAACCTAACCTAACCTAACCTGACCTAAACTAACCTAACACTAACCTAACCTAACCTGACCTAAACTAACCTAACACTAAACTAACCTAACCTGACCTAAACTAACCTAACCTGACCTAAACTAACCTAACCTAACCTGACCTAACCTGACCTAAACTAACCTAACCTAACCTGACCTAAACTAACCTAACACTAACCAAACCTGACCTAAACTAACCTAACCTAACCTGACCACTAGAATGTTTAATCATCAGGTGAACTAAGCTAGGGGAGATGGAAGGTTTAATCTTGACGTCATAACTCAGACCTAAACCCCCCCACCCCTCACCTTATAAACCAATAATTAAACCAGGAGACAAAGCCGAGGTTTATAAGAGACATCAACACACCTGGTTTATGTAACACTGTGTTGAGCTGAGATAATGACGTGTTGTAATGATAACATACCTGTGTGTAGGGTTATGTAATGTGGGGTCATTTACCTGTACCTGTAATGTACAGGTGAATGACGTCACGAGTGGGGATGACGTCACAGGTGAGAATGATGTCGCAATAAATATGAGACTAAGGGGATTTAAAAGCCAGGTCACACACACACACACACACACACACACACACACACACACACACACACACACACTATAATAATCCACAATTAAAATATTTCTGTTTCACAATTAATTTTACGTCCATGAAGAATAATTAATTACTTTGGTGTTTAATTATATAAAGGTAATAATAATCCAAGTGAATTATAATAAATGGGAAGTAATTAAATATAAAAATAATCCATTAATCCCATCTGAGGGATTTAAACTAATCAGGTCCTGTAATGCATTCCAGCAACCTGACCAATCACAAGCCTCGCCTCGTCATTCAACCAATCAGGACACTCGCCTCGTCATTCAACCAATCAGGACACTCGCCTCGTCATTCAACCAATCAGGACACTCGCCTCGTCGTCTCAACCAATCAGGACACTCGCCTCGTCGTCTCAACCAATCAGGACACTCGCCTCGTCGTCTCAACCAATTGGAACACACTCGCCTCGTCGTCTCAACCAATCAGGACACTCGCCTCGTCGTCTCAACCAATCAGGACACTCGCCTCGTCATCTCAACCAATCAGAACACACTCGCCTCGTCGTCTCAACCAATCAGGACACTCGCCTCGTCATTCAACCAATTGGAACACTCGCCTCGTCATTCAACCAATCAGGACACTCGCCTCGTCGTCTCAACCAATCAGGACACTCGCCTCGTCGTCTCAACCAATCAGGACACTCGCCTCGTCATTCAACCAATTGGAACACACTCGCCTCGTCGTCTCAACCAATCAGGACACTCGCCTCGTCGTCTCAACCAATCAGGCACACTCGCCTCGTCGTCTCAACCAATCAGAACACTCGCCTCAACAGCAGCACAAGAGGACGGCTTTCCCTGGAGGCAGAGATAACACTTGAAGGTTAAGATAACACTTGAAGGACAACGATAACAGAGTCAGCAAGAAGACACAAGCTCAAGATAACATCAGTCGTCACATAAGAGCGGCACAGGCAAGACGTTGGTTATCAAGATCAGGAACTAAGATCACCTGTAACCACTACACACCAGAGACCAGACGTGTTATCAAGATCACTTTAAATTCCATGATAGAGGTAAAGGAAACATCTAAGATCACTTGTGTCGTATGATAACTTCAGAGAGCAAGATTCAGGTTAACAAGGTCAGAAGAGTTCTAAGATAACTCCTTCAGCGGCACGTGGAAGGCTGTTAAGATCACTACAGGCTACAAGACTACACGTCACTCATCAAGATCACACACAGGCAGTAGATTAACACACACACACACACACACACCAAGTTATCTTAGAGGTGTCCCACTAACCGGCAAAATCACACTCCTACCAAAATCACTCAACAGGCGGCTGACGTTATCTTCACCGCCTCTAAGATCACAACCATCCAATAAACGTCGGAGGTCATCGTCATCATCATCGTCATCGTCAACCAAAAATGACAACCAAACTCGGTCAAGATCACACGAGAGACGACAATCCTTGAATACCCCTCACCATACAACCAAATCCAACCACAAGTCATCCAAGTCATCATCCAAGTCATCATCCAAGTCATCATCCACAACTAAATCACCATCATCATCATCACCATCATCATCATCATCATCCAGACCTCATCACGTAAACGCTAGACCACCAAAGTCATCACCATCGTCATCATCATCACACCAGTCATCAAAATCAGTGAAGTCAAGTCATCATCATCATCACCATCATCATCACCATCACCCCAAACCTCACAATAAACCTTGGCATAACCTGAAGCCTCGAGTTATGTTCCACAAAATGAAGACGCCGCCCACTGAACCGCCCACGCCCACAGACCTGGCCTACATCACCCCTAAGAGTGACCATCACCATCATCATCACCATCATCATCACCATCAACAGCAACACCATCAGTTTGTCGAGAAGGTATTTTGTGTGTGTGTGTGTGTGTCTGTGTGTGTCTGTCTGTCTGTCTGTCTGTGTGTGTGTGTGTGTGTGTGTGTGCTGTGTGTGTGTGTGTGTCTGTCTGTCTGTCTGTCTGTGTGTGTGTGTGTGTGTGTGTGTGTGTGTGTCTGTCTGTGTGTGTGTGTCTGTGTGTGTGTGTGTGTCTGTGTGTGTGTGTCTGTGTGTGTGTGTCTGTGTGTGTGTGTGTGTGTGTGTGTGTCCTTAATTAGTGTTTGTATTGCGTAATTAGGAAGGTAGTACAGGTGTTAAGGTATTGTGTTTCTTATTGTGTTTATCTAAATATTAAAATATGTTTATATATTTTTAGTCGTTGTTTAATCTTATCTCCGTAAAAAATAAACATATAGACAATAATATTCTCACCATTCTGTCTGTCACTGTATTGTTCACCATACATTTATTGTGTCTACCTCACCATACGATCACCATCTCACCACATCACCTTACCACTAACAATTCATTACTCAACCACAAGCACCGTCACCTTCACCACTACAACACATCACACTACACTACCACTTCATCACCACCATCATCATCACCACCACCACCACCATCACCACACCATCAACATCACCACCAACATCACCACCATCACCACCACTTCATCACCACCACTTCGTCACCACCATCACCATCACTCCATCACCACCACCACCATCACCACCATCACCACCACTCCACCACCACCACTTCATCACCACCACTCACCACCACTCCCTCACCCCACCAAACTAACACACCTCCCTCTCCTCTCCCCAACAGAGCGCCAAGATGCCCAGTACTTCTTCTTCAGGAGGTACCAGCCCCCAGCCCTTGAGCACCCCACCCGCTAAGGTCACCACCCCCAGGAAGATCAGCTCACAGCAGGAGTTGAGTGACCTCCTCTGCTGCCCCGTGTGCCTAGAGGAGTACCAGCTGGAGGGCGAAGGAGGGAGGGAGCCGCTCTTCCTCGCCTGCCACCACAGCGTGTGTCGTGTCTGCCTCCCGAGGTTGATCAAAGTCCAGTCTGGGAGGACGGCCAAGGACGTGGTGAGAGAGAGAGAGAGAGAGAGAGAGAGAGAGAGAGAGAGAGAGAGAGAGAGAGAGAGTAATATTAAGGCCCTTTTTTAATGTTTATTGTGACATAGAGAGAGAGGGACAATAACAAACTCCCCGGTGTTCCACAGGGTGAACTCTCGTGCCCAGAGTGTAGGGTGGCGACACTGGTGCCCCCTAGCGGCCTCTCCCAGAACTTCTACCTCGTCAGTCTCATCGAGGCCAGGAGGCGCAAGGACAAAGAGACATTCAGGTGAGAGACAGTGGCTGAGAGACATTGGTTAAGAGACACAAGAAGACATTAAATACCGGTTGAGAGAGATAGAGTGAGACAGTATTAATACCGGTTGAGAGAGACAGAGTGAGACAGAATTATAGACACACGAGAGAGAGATAGAGAGAGATAGAGAGAGATAGACAATAAGTAAACATCCTGGCGACTATTTCGTTATCGCTCAAGTGTTGTCAATCAGCTGTTGTGTGTGTGTGTGTGTGTGTGTGTGTGTGTGTCATTACGTACACACAACACACACACACACCCATGTCCCATTATAGTTTACAATTACAATGACGATAGTTTACAATTACTCCACACCTAATTGAGATGTGGCTCTCGTCCTGACAGCCGATTGAGGATGTGGTGTGGTGAGTGTGATGGTGTGGCTCTTGAGTCCTGCGCCACTCACCAGCTGACTCACCTGTCATCCGTCCTCACCTCCTCCCTCACCACCTACTCCGCCACCAGGGCCAGGCTCATCACCCTCCTACAGGTGAGGTACAGGTGTATTAAAGGTGTTACAGGTGAGGTACAGGTGTATTACAGGTGCTACAGGTGAGGTACAGGTGCATTAAAGGTGTTACAGGTGAGGTACAGGTGTATTAAAGGTGTTACAGGTGAGGTACAGGTGTATTACAGGTGTTACAGGTGAGGTACAGGTGTATTAAAGGTGTTACAGGTGCTACAGGTGAGGTACAGGTGTATTAAAGGTGTTACAGGTGAGGTACAGGTGTTACAGGTGCTACAGGTGAGGTACAGGTGTATTAAAGGTGTTACAGGTGCTACAGGTGAGGTACAGGTGTATTAAAGGTGTTACAGGTGAGGTACAGGTGTTACAGGTGCTACAGGTGAGGTACAGGTGTATTACAGGTGTTACAGGTGTCTTACAGGTGCTACTGTATGTATATTTTGTATTTTAATAATGTGTCTGTAAGAATCTCACTCAACCTAACCTAACACTAACCTAACGTAACCTAACGTAACCTAACACTAACGTAACGTAACACTAACCTAACACTAACGTAACCTAACACTAACCTAACGTAACCTAACGTAACCTAACCGTACAGGCGAGGGCGAGGAAGAAGGGGGAGGAGGTCAGAGAGATGAAGGAGGCGGTGGAGCAGCTGGACAGAGCCTCAACATCCCTCAGGAGGCGTCTTGTGGCTCACCTCGACCACGCCACCTTCAGCCAGACCAGTGCTGGCTCCCTCCTGCACCAGGTGGGTACAGGGGGAGGGAGGGGGGGTGGGTGAGAGGGTGGGTGGGTGGGAGGGAGGGATGGTGAAGGAGGGAGGGTGGGTGTGTAGGTGGGTGGGTGGGAGGGAGGGATGGTGAAGGAGGGAGGGTGGGTGTGTAGGTGGGTGGGTGGGAGGGAGGGATGGTGAAGGAGGGAGGGTGGGTGTGTAGGTGGGTGGGTGGGAGGGAGGGATGGTGAAGGAGGGAGGGTGGGTGTGTAGGTAGGTGGGTGGGTGGGAGGGAGGGATGGTGAAGGAGGGAGAGAGAGGGAAACTGAGGTAAGGAGGTTAAGGATAAGGAAAGCAGGGAGGAAAGGTAAGAAAGATGAGGGAAGGAAGGAGGGAGGAAGGGAAGGAAGGAGGGAGGAAGGGAAGGAAGGAGGGAGGAAGGGAAGGAAGGAGGAAGGAAGGGAAGGAAGGAGGAAGGGAAGGAAGGAGGGAGGAAGGGAAGGAGGAGGAAGGGAAGGAAGGAGGGAGGAAGGGAAGGAAGGAGGGAGGAAGGGAAGGAAGGAGGAAGGGAAGGAAGGAGGGAGGAAGGGAAGGAAGGAGGAAGGGAAGGAAGGAGGGAGGAAGGGAAGGAAGGAGGAAGGGAGGAAAGAAGGAAGGAGGAAGGGAAGGAAGGAAGGAGGAAGGGAAGGAAGGAGGAAGGGAAGGAAGGAAGGAGGAAGGGAAGGAAGGAGGAAGGATAAGAGAATCAGTGTTGAAAAAAATCTTATTATTATCTATTCATGTTATTAACTGTGCGTCAACCATTGCTTCACCATTAACTGTGCGTCAACCATTGCTTCACCATTAACTGTGCGTCAACTATTGCTTCACCATTAACTGTGCGTCAACTATTGCTTCACCATTAACTGTGCGTCAACCATTGCTTCACCATTAACTGTGCGTCAACCATTGCTTCACCATTAACTGTGCGTCAACCATTGCTTCACCATTAACTGTGCGTCAACTATTGCTTCACCATTAACTGTGCGTCAACTATTGCTTCACCATTATCTGTGCGTCAACCATTGCTTCACCATTAACTGTGCGTCAACCATTGCTTCACCATTAACTGTGCGTCAACTATTGCTTCACCATTAACTGTGCGTCAACTATTGCTTCACCATTAACTGTGCGTCAACCATTGCTTCACCATTAACTGTGCGTCAACCATTGCTTCACCATTAACTGTGCGTCAACTATTGCTTCACCATTAACTGTGCGTCAACTATTGCTTCACCATTAACTGTGCGTCAACCATTGCTTCACCATTAACTGTGCGTCAACCATTGCTTCACCATTAACTGTGCGTCAACTATTGCTTCACCATTAACTGTGCGTCAACTATTGCTTCACCATTAACTGTGCGTCAACTATTGCTTCACCATTAACTGTGCGTCAACTATTGCTTCACCATTACCAGTACTGTACAGGTGATCTATAAGCACACCTGTCATAATTAAACATCTGTTATTTACATTTTTCTACCTGCAGTAACTATTGAATTGGTCAGAGGTAATATTGTCAGTGGTCACCATTACCACTGTTGACTGTAGGTAGAACAAGAGGTGTAACGAGGAGGAACTGTAGCGTTAATTAGGATAGGTGTACAGGTGTGTGTGTGTGTATGTACAGGTGTGTGTGAGGTGTCGTCTAAAATGTCATTGTTATCGTATAGGTCGAGGAGATGACGAGGCAGGTGGAGCAAGAGGCCAACCTCTCAGAGAAGCAGTATCCCTCACTCACCACCACCACCAGTACCAGCAGCGGGAGGAAGACAGAGAAGACCCGGAAGTTGTCCTCCCCGTGTGGCGTGACGAGCGGGAAGACGGTAGGAGGAGGAGGAGAGGTAGAGAGGGGGGAGGAGGGTGTGGATGTAATGACCGCCCTCCTCTACAACAGAAGGTTAAGGAAAACACAATCAGACCTCAGTGATATTATGTACCCCAGACTCGACCTTCTCAACCTCGACACATCACCCACATCAGCCGTCACATCACCCACATCAGCCGTCACAACACCCACACTGTCATCTGCGTTACGTGGGGCCTCTGACACTACCAGCTGGACGTCCCCAACAGCTACTTCCCGACAGTACACCTCATTCAACTCCTCCTACGACCAGCTAAGTTGTGAGGATCAGGAGAGTAAGATCAACCTTCTACGACACTGTCTCTCTTCCCTGGACACTATAGAGAGCACCATACTTAAGGACACCACAGAGAGACTCCCTAAGAAGATGTCCTCAGATGATCTAGATAAAGAAGAGTTATTGGCCATGTTCAAGAGGGCGGTGGACACTCTACAGAAATGTTAACAAGAGGGGGAGGAATATTGTGATGTCACCACTCGCCATTATTATTTGTGTTGACGTCACCACTCGCCATCATTATGTGTGTTGACGTCACCACTCGCCATCATTATGTGTGTTGACGTCACCACTCGCCATCATTATGTGTGTTGACGTCACCACTCGCCATCATTATGTGTGTTGACGTCACCACTCGCCATCATTATGTGTTGACGTCACCACTCGCCATCATTATGTGTGTTGACGTCACCACTCGCCATCATTATGTGTGTTGACGTCACCACTCGCCATCATTATGTGTGTTGACGTCACCACTCGCCATCATTATGTGTGTTGACGTCATCACTCGCCATCACAACAAACACACGACCCAGATATTTGACACAGCTAAGAGACACAGCTAAGAGACACAGCTAAGAGACACGGAAGCTGGATTAATTTAACATGAGGGCCTATTGTGACTGGGGCCTATTGTGACTGGGGCCTATTGTGACTGGGGCCTATTGTGACTGGGGCCTATTGTGACTGGGGCCTATTATGACTGGGGCCTGTTATGACTGGGGCCTATTATGACTGGGGCCTGTTGTGACTGGGGCCTATTATGACTGGGGCCTATTATGACTGGGGCCTATTATGACTGGGGCCTGTTATGACTGGGGCCTGTTATGACTGGGGCCTATTGTGACTGGGGCCTATTATGACTGGGGCCTATTGTATCTGGGGCCTATTATGACTGGGGCCTATTGTGACTGGGGCCTATTGTGACTGGGGCCTATTATGACTGGGGCCTATTATGACTGGGGCCTATTATGACTGGGGCCTGTTATGACTGGGGCCTATTGTGACTGGGGCCTATTGTGACTGGGGCCTATTATGACTGGGGCCTATTATGACTGGGGCCTATTATGACTGGGGCCTATTATGACTGGGGCCTATTATGACTGGGGCCTATTATGACTGGGGCCTGTTATGACTGGGGCCTATTATGACTGGGGCCTATTATGACTGGGGCCTATTGTGACTGGGGCCTATTATGACTGGGGCCTATTGTGACTGGGGCCTATTATGACTGGGGCCTGTTGTGACTGGGGCCTATTGTGACTGGGGCCTATTATGACTGGGGCCTATTGTGACTGGGGCCTATTATGACTGGGGCCTGTTGTGACTGGGGCCCAGCAGGACAGACCTATTAACACTGTACTTATGTATAGTAACTCTAATAGTGTATTTTTTTTATTAATTCACTATTTTCAAAGTTTATATATAGTGTATAAGTTGTATCATTCGTATCATCACTGCTTTCAAGGTATACAACTTCTATCATACACAAAGTATACAGAAGTTTAATACAAGTAAGTTTACACGTGTCATTATATATAAGGCTTGTATAGTGTCATTACTTTCAAAGTTTGTATTTTCTGTCATACACAAAGTATACAGAAGTATTTTCATTCATCTTTAATAATTTCATTTACATCAAAGTATATATTTCACCTTCATTACTTTGTGGTTCTAATTACTTTTACCTACATCAAACTTTATATACTTTCTCCCTTAATTATAAACATTATTCACTACTTTTCTGTATAATAATATGATGTTTTAATGTTATTTATATTGTATAATGACTGTATTGATTTAGTGAAAAATAAAGAAATATTTTAAATTAGTTCGTTTTAATTAACGAATTTATGTTATGGAACACACACACACACACACACACACATCTAACAAGCACCAACTACCACACCTAACAAGCACCAACTACCACACCTAACAAGCACCAACTACCACACCTAACAAGCACCAACTACCACACCTAATAAGCACCAACTACCCTCACGCTCACCTTGCCCTGTGATTGCTCCTTTGCTCGACCAATACTTATTAATGGACACGACACAGGCTGAGGCGATGTGTTGCTGTGTTAATATTCCTGAAGTATACACCATGCATGACTGTCAGGGCCCGTGCATGACTGTCAGGGCCCGTGCATGACTGTCAGGGTCCGTGCATGACTGTCAGGGCCCGTGCATGACTGTCAGGGCCCGTGCATGACTGTCAGGGCCCGTGCATGACTGTCAGGGCCCATGCATGACTGTCAGGGCCCGTGCATGACTGTCAGGGTCCGTGCATGACTGTCAGGGTCCGTGCATGACTGTCAGGGTCCGTGCATGACTGTCAGGGTCCGTGCATGACTGTCAGGGCCCGTGCATGACTGTCAGGGCCCGTGCATGACTGTCAGGGCCCGTGCATGACTGTCAGGGTCCGTGCATGACTGTCAGGGCCCGTGCATGACTGTCAGGGCCCGTGCATGACTGTCAGGGTCCGTGCATGACTGTCAGGGCCCGTGCATGACTGTCAGGGTCCGTGCATGACTGTCAGGGTCCGTGCATGACTGTCAGGGCCCGTGCATGACTGTCAGGGTCCGTGCATGACTGTCAGGGTCCGTGCATGACTGTCAGGGCCCGTGCATGACTGTCAGGGTCCGTGCATGACTGTCAGGGTCCATGGATGACTGTCAGGGTCCGTGCATGACTGTCAGGGCCCGTGCATGACTGTCAGGGTCCGTGCATGACTGTCAGGGCCCGTGCATGACTGTCAGGGTCCATGGATGACTGTCAGGGTCCATGGATGACTGTCAGGGTCCATGCGTGACTGTTAGGGTCCGTGCGTGACTGTCAGGGTCCGTGCATGACTGTCAGGGTCCGTGCATGACTGTCAGGGTCCGTGCATGACTGTCAGGGCCCGTGCATGACTGTCAGGGTCCGTGCATGACTGTCAGGGTCCGTGCATGACTGTCAGGGTCCGTGCATGACTGTCAGGGTCCGTGCGTGACTGTCAGGGCCCGTGCATGACTGTCAGGGCCCGTGCATGACTGTCAGGGTCCGTGCATGACTGTCAGGGCCCGTGCATGACTGTCAGGGCCCGTGCATGACTGTCAGGGTCCATGCGTGACTGTTAGGGTCCGTGCGTGACTGTCAGGGTCCGTGCATGACTGTCAGGGTCCGTGCATGACTGTCAGGGTCCGTGCATGACTGTCAGGGTCCGTGCATGACTGTCAGGGTCCGTGCATGACTGTCAGGGTCCGTGCATGACTGTCAGGGCCCGTGCATGACTGTCAGGGCCCGTGCATGACTGTCAGGGCCCGTGCATGACTGTCAGGGCCCGTGCATGACTGTCAGGGTCCGTGCATGACTGTCAGGGTCCGTGCATGACTGTCAGGGTCCGTGCATGACTGTCAGGGTCCGTGCATGACTGTCAGGGCCCGTGCATGACTGTCAGGGCCCGTGCATGACTGTCAGGGCCCGTGCATGACTGTCAGGGCCCGTGCATGACTGTCAGGGTCCGTGCATGACTGTCAGGGCCC
>CAUDMG010003443.1:85000-100000 GCA_958450375.1 Homarus gammarus
CTTCAGGGGTGCTGGGGGTTGGAGTGGGGGGAGTGGGGTGGAGAGGGGTGTGGGTGGGGTGTGGGTGGGGTAGGAGGGGGTGACGACAGCAGTTAAAGTTGAAAAGAACTGAATACTTTTTTGAGGCTTAGTTTTGTGTATGTCTCTACCCTAACATAACTCTTATTACTGTGTAGGAAATAATTGAACAGGGGGAGAGGGGGAGAGGGGTGGGGGAGAGGGGAAGAAAGGAGAGGGGGATGGAGGGGAGGGAAGAGAGTTGTACTGTAGTGTGTGTGGAAGGGTATAGGATAGGTTAGGTTAGGAGAGAGAGAGAGAGAGAGCCAGTAATTATTTCCGTGTGGTGCGATATTCATGAAGAATAAGCCAGCAGCTCCCAGTCTCACGTCACCTGTTTACATAAAAGATTTCCCCAACATATCAAAGATTCCCGACTCAGAGACGTAAGCCCCACACCTCACACTGGCCGCCACTTCCGACCTTACAACGACCCGGTTTTAAGGTCGTAGTTAGATCAGGTTCACGTCGGGATGGTTACGTTGGGAAGATCCGTCACACTAGCAGAGGAATAATTCCAGAGAGCTGAACTACGTCAAATATTTGCCCTCCATGTAAATGCCTCCCGGAGTCTAAACTAAAAATCCACGACAAGTTAAAACTGTAATTAGGAGATTTTTCACAACGATGATCTCGAGTTTTTGATGGAGGGAGAGACGGCTGAGGAGGGAGGGTGTTGGTGGAGGGAAGGTGAGGGTGTTGGTGGAGGGAAGGTGAGGGTGTTGGTAGAGGGAAGGTGAGGGAAGGTGAGGGTGTTGGTGGAGGGAAGGGAGGGTGGGTGTTGGTGGAGGGAAGGTGAGGGTGTTGGTGGAGGGAAGGGAGGGTGGGTGTTGGTGGAGGGAAGGTGAGGGTGTTGGTGGAGGGAAGGGAGGGTGGGTGTTGGTGGAGGGAAGGTGAGGGAGGATGTTGGTGGAGGGAAGGTGAGGGAGGGAGGGTGTTGGTGGAGGGAGGGAGGGTGTTGGTGGAGGGAAGGTGAGGGTGTTGGTGGAGGGAAGGTGAGGGAGGGAGAGTGTTGGTGGAGGGAAGGTGAGGGTGTTGGTGGAGGGAAGGGAGGGTGGGAGAGAGAGAGAGACAGTTGAAGGGAGGGAGTGTAGGAGGGATGATGGTGGTGGTGGAAGGGAAGAGGGAGGGAGGGAGAGATGTGCTGGTGGGATGGAGAGCGAGAAGCGTTTGAAGGGATTAAAGGGAGGGAGGGAGGGAGGGAGGGAGGGAGGAGAAAACATCAGGAAGAAAGAAAAAGTCGTGATAAATGAGGGAGGAGGAGAGAGGCTTTGAGGAACAAGGAGGAAGCCAGTGAGAGGAGGAGGAGGAGAGAGAACAACAACACATAAAGTCGAGTCTCATATCACCTTTGACGCCATCTTGTTCCTTACAGTATGGAGGCCAGACACTGTACTCGACCACCTTCACTTCCCCAACTGTCAAGTGAGGTACCCGTTCACAGCTGGGTGGACTAAGAGGGCCCCGGGATAGAAGAAGAAGAAGAAGAAGAAGATACACTCACGTTTTTCTCTCCGCCCTCTTCCATCTCACTCTTCCTCCCCCCAACCCTCCCCTCTTCCCCTCCTCCTTCCCTCCCTCCCTCACCTTCTTACCCCCTCCCTCATACAATCAGGGATATGCAGGTTCGGTGTCAGGATAGATAGGGGGAGGGGGAGGGAGGGGGGGGAAACGCTCTCACCTGGGGGGGGGGGGGCAGGGGGAGGGGAGAGGGGGGAGGGGGGGTCTCTCCTAGGGGCTCTCACAAGGACGGAGCCTTTTGAGTCTCAGCTTTGATCAAGATCCTGAACCAACTCCTCCGGGATTTTTTGCTTCACCTTCAGGAACGACTCACCTGAAGATACACCTAATTATTCACCTTTAGTCACCTACGAATGGGGGGGAACAGAGAAATAGGGTTAATAAATGAGTGTTTGAGGAGGAGGAGGAGGAGGAGAGGAGAGAAACAACAATAAACACTACCGAAAGAAGGAATAAGAGAAGGTTGTAATAAATGGGGTAATAATGAGGGTAATAATTATATGAGAGAGAGAGAGAGAGAGAGAGAGAGAGAGAGAGAGAGAGAGAGAGAGAGAGAGAGAGAGAGAGACACGAACGAATGAGGGAATCAAGAGACACAACCCAATAAAAGTGTACCAAAAGAGACCCCAACAACGACGAAAGATGGAAGAAGGAGAAAGGCCCCCCCCCAAAAAAAAAAGTGTGTGTGTGTGTGTGTGGGGGGGGGGGGGTGGAGGGGGGGAGAGAGAATCTTACACCGGCCCCAGCGTTTGATTTAGTCTCTAATGAATTTTTAACACTATCACCAGAATTTGCATTTCATCATCAAAGGCGACGAGTCTCAGGAAGCTGGTGTGAGAGGGGGGGGGAGGGTGAGGGGGGGGTGAGGGGGGGGTGGTGAGGGTGAGGGGGGGGGTGAGAGAGGAAGGGAGGAAGGGATGAAAGAGAAGGAGGAGGTGGGGGAAGAAGGGAAGTTGTTGTAAAGAGGGAGGAGAAGGAGGAGGAGATAAGAAATGCTGTTATATAGAAGGGGAAGGGGGAGACACCTGTAAGGGGGAAGGAAGGGGAAGGGGGAGACACCTGTAAGGGGGAAGGAAGGGGAAGGGGGAGACACCTGTAAGGGGGAAGGAAGGGGAAGGGGGAGACACCTGTAAGGGGGAAGGAAGGGAAAGGGGGGAGACACCTGAAGGGGAAGGAAGGGATGGGAAACCTGTAAGGGAAGAAGGGAGGGGGAGACATCTGAAAGGGGGAAGGAAGGGGAAGGGGGAGGTGTATTAGAGGAGAAAGAGGAGATGGTACATGTATGGTGACTGAAGAGTAACCTAACCTAACCTAACGCTAACCTAACCTAACCTAACGCTAACCTAACCCAAGTTAACCTAACCTAATCTAACCTAGCCTAACGCTAACCTAATCCAAGTTAACCTAACCTAATCTAACCTAACCTAACGCTAACCTAACCCAAGTTAACCTAACCTAATCTAACCTAACCTAACGCTAAACTAATCTTACCTAACCTTGCCTAACCCAAGTTAACCTAGCCTTCCCTACACTAATATCACCTGGTGTTAGCCTAATTTAACTTAATCTCTCCTCGGGAAGGATTAGGTGTAGGTTAGGTTAGGTTAGGTGTAGGTTAGGTGTAGGTTAGGTTAGGTGTAGGTTAGGTTAGGTGTAGGTTAGGCTAGGTGTAGGTTAGGTTAGGTGTAGGTTAGGTGTAGGTTAGGTTAGGTGTAGGTTAGGTGTAGGTTAGGTTAGGTTAGGTGTAGGTTAGGTTAGGTTAGGTGTAGGTTAGGTGTAGGTTAGGTGTAGGTTAGGTTAGGTTAGGTGTAGGTTAGGTGTAGGTTAGGTTAGGTTAGGTGTAGGTTAGGTTAGGTGTAGGTTAGGTTAGGTGTAGTGGTGGAGGTTAGGTTAGGTTAGGTGTAGGTTAGGTTAGGTGTAGGTTAGGTTAGGTGTAGGTTAGGTGTAGGTTAGGTTAGGTTAGGTTAGGTGTAGGTTAGGGTAGGTTAGGTGTAGGTTGGGTGTAGGTTAGGTTAGGTTAGGTGTAGGTTAGGTGTAGGTGTAGGTTAGGTTAGGTTAGGTGTAGGTTAGGTTAGGTTAGGTTAGGTTAGGTTAGGTGTAGGTTAGGTTAGGGTAGGTGTAGTGGTGGAGGTGAATCGTTGTGATCAATGCCCAGTTAAATCATTCACTGTGTTGACTTAGTGAGCCTTTCTGAGGTGTGTGCGTGTGTGTGTGTGTGTGTCCTTAACCTAACCTAACCTAACCTAACCTACACCACGATCAAGGAAGCAGGGAGGAAATTAAATATATGTCAGGGAAGTTGTCGGGTCGATGATGAGGAGAGAAGAGAAGAGAGGAGGAGAGGAGAGGAGAGGAGAGGAGAGGAGAGGCGAGACGAGAAGAGAAGAGGAGAGGCGAGAAGAGAAGAGAAGAGGAGAGGCGAGACGAGAAGAGAAGAGAAGAGGAGGAGAGGAGAGAAGAGACGAGAAGAGACGAGGAGAGGAGAGGAGAGGAGAGAAGAGGAGGCGAGGAGAGGAGAGGAGAGGAGAGAAGAGAAGAGACGAGAAGAGAAGAGAAGAGAAGAGAAGAGAGAGAAGAGACGAGGAGAGGAGAGGAGAGGAGGAGAGGAGAGGAGAGGAGAGAAGAGACAAGAAGAGAAGAGAAGAGAAGAGAAGAGGAGGAGAGGAGAGAAGAGGAGGAGAGAAGAGAAGAGACGAGAAGAGGAGAGGAGAGGAGAGAAGAGAAGAGACGAGAAGAGGAGGAGAGAGGAGACGAGAAGAGACGAGGAGAGGAGAGGAGAGAAGAGACGAGGAGAGGAGAGGAGAGAAGAGAAGAGAAGAGAAGAGGAGAGGAGAGAAGAGAAGAGACGAGAAGAGGAGGAGAGAGGAGACGAGAAGAGACGAGGAGAGGAGAGAAGAGAAGAGAAGAGAAGAGAAGGAGAGGCGAGGAGAGGAGAGGAGAGAAGAAACGAGACGAGAAGAGAAGAGAAGAGAAGAGGAGGAGAGGAGAGAAGAGGAGGAGAGAAGAGGAGAGGCGAGGAGAGGAGAGGAGAGGAGAGGAGAAACGAGACGAGAAGAGAAAAGAAGAGAAGAGAAGAGGACGAGGAGAGGAGAGGAGAGGCGAGACGAGAAGAGAAGAGAAGAGAAGATTGAAATAACAAAGGAATAAAACATTTTTTTCTTGAGTATTTGTGATACTTTGTTGTTGTTGTTGTTGTTGTTGTTGTTGCGGATAATATTAAAGAAAAAAAAAGATGAAATACTCCAGGAAATACACACACACACACACACACACACACACACACACACACACACATATATCATCATTACATATTTGCTCACTCAACACATATCCAGCCAGTAGAAAAATAAAACTACTATACTGGCAACCCCCCTCCCCTTCCTCTCTCCTCTCCTCCCCTTCCTCTCTCCTCTCCTCCCCTTCCCCCTCCTTCCCCTCTCCCCCCCCTCCTTCATTGGCACTTAATCATCACCCTGGGCACTAAACCGTCACCCTGGGCACTAAACCATCACCCTGGGCACTAAACCGTCACCCTGGGCACTAAACCATCACCCTGGGCACTAAACCATCACCCTGGGCACTAAACCATCACCCTAAACCATCACCCTGGGCACTAAACCATCACACTGGGTTTAAGCTTGTGATAAAACGGCAGCAAACAGTGGCACTACACGGCATTCCCTCCCACACCACTCGGAAAGCCAATATTGCAATGTATTATGCAATGTTGAATGATCTGTGCAACCACCCATGGATTTCTGGTAAATAAATCCTTCGCTAGCCGCATAATTTGGTGAGCTGGGTGCCAGTACTAGGAGCTGGGTGCCATTATTAGGAGCTGGGTGCCATTACTAGGAGCTGGGTGCCATTACTAGGAGCTGGGTGCCATTATTAGGAGCTGGGTGCCATTATTAGGAGCTGGGTGCCAATACTTGGAGCTGGGTGCCAATACTTGGAGCTGGGTGCCAATACTAGGAGTGGAGTGCTAATACTAGGAGCTGGGTGCCATTGTTAGGAGCTGGGTGCCATTATTAGGAGCTGGGTGCCAATACTAGGAGCTGGGTGCCACTACTAGGAGCTGGGTGCCAATACTAGGAGCTGGGTGCCATTATTAGGAGCTGGGTGCCAATACTAGGAGCTGGGTGCCAATACTAGGAGCTGGGTGCCAATACTAGGAGCTGGGTGCCACTACTAGGAGCTGGGTGCTAATACTAGGAGCTGGGTGTCAAAGTAAGGTGGGGGCTGGTAATCGGGTGTTAGTATGTTGTGCCTAATAGGTGAGTGTCAGGTGATAGTGCCAACAGGAATAGGGGGAGGTACACCAAAGGAGGAGGAGGGAGAAGAGGAGGAGGAGGAGGAGGGAGAAGAGGAGGAAGAGGAGGAGGAGGAGGAGGATTGAAGGAGGAAGCAGGTGAGGTGAGGTAAGGAGAGGTGATGTGAGATGAGGTGAGGGGGGGAGAGAGGCAGGTGAGGGGAGATGAGGTGAGGTGAGGTGAGGTGAGGGAGGCACTGTTTACCTAGTACTAGCGGGCCGTACACTACATCGATCCCTGGCTCCATTATTCACCGCTTTGTGTCTTCTAACGTTACAGCTATATCCCCGGCACTGATTCACTGCCGGGGGCTCTGAATGGCACTGTTCACTGTCTGGGTGTCTTCTGAATGGCACTGTTCACTGTCTATGGCACTGTTCACTGTCTGGGTATCTTCTGAATGGCACTGTTCACTGTCTGGCACTGATAAGAGTCTGGGTGCTTCTGAGTGGCACTGTTCACTGTCTGGGAGCTTCTGAGTGGCACTGTTAAGAGTCTGGGTGCTTCTGAGTGGCATTGTTCACTGTCTGGGTGTCTTCTGAGTGGCACTGTTCACTGTCTGGGAGCTTCTGAGTGGCACTTCACTGTCTGGCACTGTTAAGAGTCTGGGTGCTTCTGAGTGGCACTGTTCACTGCCTGGGTGCTTCTGAGTGGCACTGTTCACTGTCTGGCAATGTTAAGAGTCTGGGTGCTTCTGAGTGGCCCTGTTCACTGCCTGGGTGCTTCTGAGTGGCATTGTTCACTGTCTGGGAGCTTCTGAGTGGCACTGTTAAGAGTCTGGTGCTTCTGAGTGGCATTGTTCACTGTCTGGGTGTCTTCTGAGTGGCACTGTTCACTGTCTGGGAGCTTCTGAGTGGCACTTCACTGTCTGGCACTGTTAAGAGTCTGGGTGCTTCTGAGTGGCACTGTTCACTGCCTGGGTGCTTCTGAGTGGCACTGTTCACTGTCTGGCAATGTTAAGAGTCTGGGTGCTTCTGAGTGGCCCTGTTCACTGCCTGGGTGCTTCTGAGTGGCATTGTTCACTGTCTGGGAGCTTCTGAGTGGCACTGTTAAGAGTCTGGGTGCTTCTGAGTGGCATTGTTCACTGTCTGGGTGTCTTCTGAGTGGCACTGTTCACTGTCTGGGAGCTTCTGAGTGGCACTTCACTGTCTGGCACTGTTAAGAGTCTGGGTGCTTCTGAGTGGCACTGTTCACTGCCTGGGTGCTTCTGAGTGGCACTGTTCACTGTCTGGCACTGTTAAGAGTCTGGGTGCTTCTGAGTGGCACTGTTCACTGCCTGGGTGCTTATGAGTGGCATTGTTCACTGTCTGGGTGTCTTCTGAGTGGCACTGTTCACTGTCTGGGAGCTTCTGAGTGGCACTGTTCACTGTCTGGCACTGTTAAGAGTCTGGGTGCTTCTGAGTGGCACTGTTCATTGTCTGGGAGCTACTGAGTGGCACTGTTCACTGCCTGGCACTGTTAAAAGTCTGGGTGCTTCTGAATGGCACTGCACCCTCCCTTGATGCCTGTTAATGGCACTGTTCACTGCCAGGGTACCCTTAAGTGGCACTGCTCACGTGACTTACACCACTAACATATGAAGTCACTTATAAGTTCACTTAAATACCGTACTTACAATCACTCACTTTACGGACACCTAAAATCAATTCATTTTATGGCACTTATGATTCTCTTTACTTTATGATACTTATAATTTACACATCTCATGACTACTACTTATAATTCTCTTTACTTTACGATACTTAAGAACCTAAGAAAATCCTGCTCGGATATTATAAGAACTTTATCTATATCCCCTTTATTGATTCCTTTCACCCACTTAAATACTTCTATCATATCTCCCCGCTCTCTTCGTCTTTCTAGGGAATACAAGTTAAGTTTCTTTAACCTATCCTGATATGGAAGGTTTCTAAGTGCCGGAATCATTTTCGTCATTCTTCGCTGCACCGACTCAAGTGAATTGATATCCATTCTATAATAAGGGCACCAGAACTGAACCGCATAATCGAGGTGCGGCCTGACTAGCGCAAGATATAGTTGCAATAAGACCTCTGCACTCTTGTTACTTACACTTCTAGATATAAAACCCAATACTCTGTTTGCCTTATTTCGAACATTAACGCACTGTTTTCTAGGCCGTAGGTCCGGGCTTACAAGTACCCCTAGGTCTCTTTCACAAGTCGACTTCTCTAGGTTGATGTTGTTAAGGCTGTATACATTGACAGTATTTGTTCTTCCAATATTAAGTACGCTGCACTTGCTGGTGTTGAATTTCATTTGCCATTTTTCTGACCACTCCTGCAGTTTATTTAAATCCTCCTGTAATGCATTTGCATCCTGCCCTGAATTAATCTGCCGCCCTATTTTGGTGTCATCCGCAAACTTGCTTATGACACTGCTGATCCCAGTATCTAGATCGTTTATGTAGATTACGAACAAGAGTGGGCCTAGTACTGACCCCTGGGGAACCCCACTGGTTACACGGCCCCACTCAGATTTAACACCCTCTACGCTGACCCTCTGCGTTCTATCGGTGAGCCATGATTTTATCCAATTTAAAACTTACCCTCGATACCATGAGCCTTAACTTTTCTCAGAAGCCTCTGATGCGGTACTCTGTCAAATGCTTTGCTAAAGTCTAAGTAAATAACATCGTAATTTTCGTCATTATCTACTACCTCGAAGACTTTCCTAAAAAACGTCAGCAGATTTGTTGGACAAGATTTTCCCTTTGTAAACCCATGTTGAGAGTCGTAGATTAATTTGCTTTTCTCTAAATGTGATCAGATGCTATTTGCTATAATTGATTCAAGAAATTTCCAGACTACTGACGTCAAACTAATCGGCTGGTAATTTGACGCTGATGCTCTGTCTCCCTTTGGGTACCTCATTTGCCTGTTTCCACAAGTCTGGCACAACTCTCGTGTCTAATGATTTTGTAAATAAATTTACTATTAATTTACAGATCTCATAACTACTACTTATAATTCTCTTTACTTTACGATACTTATAATCTCTCTGGGTACTTACAGGAGTCCTTGATCGGTGAGGTTGTTGATTTACCTGAAACAAACAAAAACATGATATTTAGTTTGTATAATACAGACGTGCTGTATGTGTGTGTTGTTAGGCCGTCTCTTAACTCACTTTAATATCCAGGTTCTCGGCGTAACCAAACCAAAAAAGTGAAGTAAATTAAAAGGGAATAAAAATAAATAAAGTAAACCTTTAAGAATATAATTACTTAAATATTAACACAATAAAGAGCCTCGTAGGCTGTCACAACAAGTTGATTCACCATCGAAACTTTTAAGACACAAACGACACTAAACATCGAAACATCAAAAGAATAATAATAAAGCATTGGATTACGTTAACACTGCATAAACAATATAAAAACTAACACTGAAATTAACTAACGTGAAACAACACTGAATTACTTAAATGTAACTAAGCAAATACTGATGGACATACAGTAAATATAGGCATAAACAGGTACTCACATAGATATACCACATTGGTGGCGACAGGAACAACACAAATAAATTAAGTATAAGTAACAGGTGACGAGTGTCACTCAAAGGATGTGAACTGTATGACAAGAGGACTGATCTAACTCAAGTCAGTTGGTGGGTCCTATATATAAGGTCGGCTCCCGCCACGCGACCCGCCGGTGGGTCGTTTAACGATGCAGATGGTCGTTAGAAAACAAGGAATGCTTGTTACAATACAAAATAAAGAAATAAGGTGGGCTTGAACAAATAATGACAGTTAAAACCTCAACAGCACAGGGTGAGGTGACTAGAATATATAATAGTATATTTAACACATCATTACAGGAATAATATGGACCAGGTTATATATAAAAAAAAATAGAAAAATACTACACGGTTATAACAGTATGTATGTATGTACGTGTGTTTGTGTGAGTTTGTATGTATGTACGTGTGTTTGTGTGAGTGTGCATGTATGTACGTGTGTTTGTGTGAGTGTGTATGTATGTACGTGTGTTTGTGTGAGTGTGTATGTATGTACGTGTGTTTGTGTGAGTGTATGTATGTACGTGTGTTTGTGTGAGTGTGCATGTATGTACGTGTGTTTGTGTGAGTGTGTATGTATGTACGTGTGTTTGTGTGAGTGTGTATGTATGTACGTGTGTTTGTGTGAGTGTGTATGTATGTACGTGTGTTTGTGTGAGTGTGTATGTATGTACGTGTGTTTGTGTGAGTGTGTATGTATGTACGTGTGTTTGTGTGAGTGTGTATGTATGTACGTGTGTCTGTGTGAGTGTGTATGTATGTACGTGTGTTTGTGTGAGTGTGTGTATGTACGTGGTTGTGTGGTGTGTATGTATGTACGTGTGTGTGTGTGTGTGTGAGTGTGTATGTATGTACGTGTGTTTGTGTGAGTGTGTATGTATGTACGTGTGTTTGTGTGAGTGTGTATGTATGTACGTGTGTTTGTGTGAGTGTGTATGTATGTACGTGTGTTTGTGTGAGTGTGTATGTATGTACGTGTGTTTGTGTGAGTGTGTATGTACGGTTTGTGTGGTGTATGTATGTACGTGTGTTTGTGTGAGTGTGTATGTGTGTGTTTGTGTGACGTGTGTGTGTATGTACGTGTGTTTGTGTGAGTGTGTATGTATGTACGTGTGTTTGTGTGGGTGTATGTTGTCGTGTGTTGTGTGAGTGTGTATGTATGTACGTGTGTTTGTGTGAGTGTGTATGTATGTACGTGTGTTGTGTGAGTGTGTATGTATGTACGTGTGTTTGTGTGAGTGTGTATGTATGTACGTGTGTTTGTGTGAGTGTGTATGTATGTACGTGTGTTTGTGTGAGTGTGTATGTATGTACGTGTGTTTGTGTGAGTGTGTATGTATATGAGTGTATGCATGTACTATTATACCACAAAGCTATCAAACAGACAGACAGACAGACAGACAGACAGACAGACGATGTAGACAGACAGACAGACACAGACAGACAGACGATGTAGACAGACAGACAGACAGACAGACAAACAGACGATGTAGACAGACAGACACACAGACAGACAGATGATGTAGACAAACAGACAGACAGATGATGTAGACAGACAGACAGACAGAGCAACCCTACAATAGTAAGAGATTTAGTTACCATAAATAAACAAATATAGTGATCGTGTGTGTGTGTGTGTGTGTGTGTGTGTGTGTGTGTGTGTGTGTGTGTGTTAAGGAAATTCTGTTTTATGATACTACTACTACTACTACTACTACTACTACTAATAATAATAATAATAATAATAATAATAATAATAATAATAACACGATGAGTTTTATTAATAGAGTGGGGAAGGGAGGGGAAGGGGGGGAGGGGGGGAAGAAAGGATGATGCCACTGGGGGAGGGGAGAAAGGGGAAGGGGAAGAGGGAAGGGGGAGCAGCAGGCCAATTAAGGAAGGGGGGAGTAGAGGGAGGGAAAGGGAGAGGGGGAAGCAATGAGAGAGGTAAGGGGGGAAAGGGGGAAGGGAGGCGGGGAAAAGCAATGAGAGGGGGGTGAGAGGGGGTGAGAGGGGGTGGGGGGAACCATTAGAGGAAAGGGGACGCGCCATTATCACAAAATTCGATTGTATATAACCCGGAGTTAACGGTGATCGCCGCCCCAACACAACCCTTTATTAACATTCCTTACCCTTATTTCCTTATTTCCTCTACGTATTATCAACTAAATTACGTATTATAAAATTTACATCATTGTTTACTTATTATAATTTATTTTATCGTATTTTTTTCTAATTTTTTACTTATTTTAAGATTTTTCCATATATTTTTTTAAGGCTTAAGTTATGGAAGCTGCCAGCACTGATCTGACGGGAGTGTCTGTACCGTGTGAGGGTTTTAACGAAGCTTATTGCCAGTTTGTATTATTCCTTAGTTATCACTGTATTTTTTATGTAACCTAACCTAACCTAACCTAACCTAACACACAACCCATTTTCTATATCCTGGTGAAGTTAAGTGACCACAGCCATAACTCGGGTCTCACTCTCCACCACAACCATTTACTTAACACTTTACTTAAATACTACACAACAACCCACCTCCCCCCTCCCTCCCCCCCCCCCCAGTACATGACAACACTTAATTATCATTGGTCAGGGAGGCAGCGAGTGATGGCGTCCCCCTCCCCCCCCCACCCTTCTCTTCCTGAGATTCTTATTGGTCCAGCACTCTCGGGGGGGGGGGGGGGGGGTTGAACTAAATAACCGGCCAATCAGGAGCGTGGGAGGCCGCGGGGTTGCCAACATGCCCTGGCCACGCCCTAACAAATGACAATCGATGGTACGCCCGTCCGACAGTCATTTGGCGTAAGTGAGATTCGTATTTACACGGGAAATTGATGTCCGCGTGTGTTTGTCCGGCCAGAGGGAGGTCATCGGAGACTGAAAATTTATGGCGCCTATAATTCATTGGCCCGAGGTCCTCATAATCATTTGGTGGCCTGGAGGGGCGACACAGTACCATCCCACGCGTGCAGTTAGAGTCGGAAATCCCTTTGGTAGCCACAGGGTGAAGTAGGTCTTAAGGGAAGGTGGTGGTTGGTCCCCTTCACCCTCCACCTCCGTTAATTTTTCCCCCAGGAGGGCGTGGTAGTGGCTCCCCGGCGGCACTTGTGTCATTAAGGATCATTTCTTGGTGATAACTCATAGAAAACACGACTTTAAAAGACCAACAAGAACTTAGAGAACGTGGAGGAATCAAAACAGAGAGGTGGGTGTGATGACGTCATTACTCTTCACACGTACAGAGGGCGCCATAATGATTGTTTACATGCCAGTGTTCCAATAATACCCGCTGCTCACTCTCAAAACTTCGTACGCTCAATAAACTCTTCTGAATAAAGAAATAAATAATGCACTTAATTCTTTAACCAAAGATTAAACCCAAATATAACGAACAAATTTAACACTGAGACTCTACCTTAACTAGATACCTTCACTTAACACTGAGACTCTACCTTAACTAGATACCTTCACTTAACACTGAGACTCTACCTTAACTAGATACCTTCACTTAACACTGAGACTCTACCTTAACTAGATACCTTCACTTAACACTGAGTCTCTACCTTAACTAGATACCTTCACTTAACACTGAGACTCTACCTTAACTAGATACCTTCACTTAACACTGAGACTCTACCTTAACTAGATACCTTCACTTAACACTGAGACTCTACCTTAACTAGATACCTTCACTTAACACTGAGACTCTACCTTAACTAGATACCTTCACTTAACACTGAGACTCTACCTTAACTAGATACCTTCACTTAACACTGAGACTCTACCTTAACTAGATACCTTCACTTAACACAAGGTAGGAGACAAAATTAACCTACAGAATCTTTCCCAAATTCTGTAAGTTAAATTGATAACGTTAAGTGAGCGTCTGTAGCTAAGATAGAGTCAGTGTTAATTTGTTTCCATTTTTAGTCGTATTATTTGTCTTTTATCTGAAGGTAAATGATTTGTGTGTATTTTAACATTGTCATTTACTGTATCAGGATTAAAGGTCACTCCAGGTCACTCCAGGTTACCCCAGGTCACCTTAGGTTATACTCCAGGTCACCTCAGGTCATTTCAGGTCACCCCAGATCATTTCAGGTAACTCCAGGTCACCTCAGGTCATTTCAGGTCACCCCAGGTCATTTCAGGTAACTCCAGGTCACCTCAGGTCACTCTAGGTTACCCCCAGGTCAATCCAAGTCACCTCAGGTCATCCAAGTCACCTCAGGTCACCCCAAGTCACTCCGGGTCAACCCAGGTCACGATAAATCACCTTCACTTCCGGATATTTGTTCTCCATACCTCGTAGGTCACCTGGCCATCACATATACCTGTTAATTAATAGCGCATCTCCAGTCACACCTGTTTTAACCTTTAGTGCCAGGGCGGGCGAGCTTACTGCCAGGGTGAACGATCTTAGGGCCAGGGTGAACGATCTTAGGGCCGGGATGAACGATCGTAGTGCCAGGGTGAGCGATCTTAGTGCCAGGGTGAACGATCTGAGTGCCAGGACGAACGATCGTAGTGCCAGGGTGGGCGATCTAAATGCCAGGGTGAAAGATCTTACTGCCTGGGTGAACGAACATCGTGCCAGAGTGAGTGATCTTAGTGCCAGTGCCAGCGATTGCCAAACAAAGCAATACACACCTTTTACACCTGTTAATTAATGGTTCAGAATGATGTACAGGAGAAATTAGGATGATTTATGAGAAGTGACAGACAGGGGGTGATAAAGGAGGGAGAGAGACACAGGGGGTGATAAAGGAGAGAGAGAGAGAGAGACACAGGGGGTGGTAAACGAAGACAGGGGGTGATATACGGACCCGCAACCTAACCTAACCTAACCTAACCTAAAGTAATCTAACTTAATTTAACTTGACCTTACTTAATCAGCATTTTCCCAGTTTGTATATCAGTGTGTGTGTGTGTGTGTGTGTGTGTGTGTGTGTGTGTGTGCGTGTGTGTGCGTGTGGACATGGATGCACACATGGGGTTAAAAAAAATAATACACCAAAAAAAACACGTTTCCCAGGACAGTGACAAACACCATCATAACTTTCCTTCCAAACACATTTATCTCAAGCGTTACGGGTGACACACACACACACACACACACACACACACACACACACACACACACACACACACACACACAGAGGTATTATTGTTGTTGCAGTGTGTGTGTGTGTGTGTGTGTGTGTGTGTGTGTGTGTGTGTGTGTGTGCGCGTGTGTGTGTGTGTGTGTGTGTGCGTGTGTGTGTGTGAGAGAGGAGAGGCTTCAGCGGTCACTCTCTTCAAGGAGTGTTCTCTGAGTTCCAACACAAGAGGTCGAATTTTTCTAACACAATAAAAGGTGTGTTAGTTCCTGAAGCTTCTGGTCAATAGAGTGGTGTTAACCCTGTACCTCCTGGAGAGACACAACATTATACTCTACCGGGATTTATAAACACAATCTGGGGTAGTTTTGTCACGCTAGAGGGTATTTTTGTCATGCTAGAGGGTAGTTTTGTCACGCTAGGGGTATTTTTGTCACGCTTGGGGTATTTTTGTCAAGCTTAGGG
>CAUDMG010003443.1:105000-117500 GCA_958450375.1 Homarus gammarus
TATAGCGCAGGAGGTGGGCGCCTCGAACTGGTTAACTACGTTACCGATAAGGGCAAATGGTTTCAGCCTTAACAAACAAGAATTTACAGATGCCATTGCTCTAAGGTACGGTTGGCCAGTAGATGGTTTGCCCTCCCAATGCGTGTGTGGCTCTTCCTATGATGGCGATCACGCCATGGTCTGCAAGAAGGGGGGCTTCATATGCATGAGGCATGACGAGGTAAGGGATCTCACAGCAAATATGTTGAAGGAAATCTGCCGGGACGTCATGGTAGAACCGACCCTCCTTCCACTGGATGGCGAGATCTTCCAACATAGGACTTCAAACACATCTAACGAAGCCCGTGTGGACGTCAGTGCTCGAGGATTCTGGACACGGGGACAGCGAGCTTTCTTCGACATCAGGATTTTTGATCCCATGGCCGTTTCTCACCGTAACCTAGCTCTCGATGCTGTGCATAGGAGGAACGAGAACGACAAGAGAAGGGCATATGGGGAGAGAATACAAAATGTTGATCAAGGCAGCTTCACTCCTCTAGTGTTCACAACCTCTGGTGGGATGGGACCAAGTGCAAGATGTTTCTACGCCAGACTCGCGGAGCTGATCTCCGAACAGAAGCAGCAGCCCAGAAGTTATGTTACAGCCTGGATGAGATGTCGACTGTCCTTCTCTCTCCTTCGGTCGGCTTTGTTCTGCCTCAGGGGAACGAGAGCTTCTGCCCCTACTCCGACAACTGCTGCAGATATTGACTATGAGGCAACAGTCACTGAATGCCGCATAGATCTGGGGCTCAACTAATTTAACACAGATAGGATAGCTTCTGATGCATTAGGATATTTAATATTAAGGTAAATAAATGGTGGCGAAGGTGTGGCTATTGGGGGAGGCTGGAGGCCACATGAAAAAAAAAAAAAAAAAAAAAAAAAAAAAAGTAGTAGTAGTAGTAGTAGTAGTAGAGAAGGTTCAGGTTTTTTGAGATAGTGTTTAATGTAACCGTCAGCTGATTGACCTGAACAATAACAAACACCCCGTCAGCTGATTGACCTGAACAATGACAAACACCCCGTCAGCTGATTTACCTGAACAATAACAAACACCCCATCAGCTGATTTACCTGAACAATAACAAACACCCCGTCAGCTGATTTACCTGAACAATAACAAACATCCCGTCAGCTGATTTACCCAAACAATAACAAACACCCCGTCAGCTGATTTACCTGAACAATAACAAACACCCCGTCAGCTGATTGACTTGAACAATAACAAACACCCCGTCAGCTGATTTACCTGAACAATAACAAACACCCCGTCAGCTGATTTACCTGAACAATAACAAACATCCCGTCAGCTGATTTACCCAAACAATAACAAACACCCCGTCAGCTGATTTACCTGAACAATAACAAACACCCCGTCAGCTGATTTACCTGAACAATAACAAACACCCCGTCAGCTGATTGACTTGAACAATAACAAACACCCCGTCAGCTGATTTACCTGAACAATAACAAACATCCCGTCAGCTGATTTACCCAAACAATAACAAACACCCCGTCAGCTGATTTACCTGAACAATAACAAACACCCCGTCAGCTGATTGACCTGAACAATAACAAACCAACAGGTGATTAGGTTAAACGTTTTCTCAAAGGTCAGGTAAACGTTGCTTCACACACATTAAGTCATCCCCAGGTGACTGCCACAAATGTCTCTTGTTATGTAAGTTAACTTGACTCAAACTACACAAATATGGTCGACTATTATTAACGTTTGTTGTAAATTGATTTGGTATAAAGTTTGGCTGGTTACTTAATCCTGAGGTCATTATATTTTTACCCTCGTTTGTGTATTTTGTTGTATGATCTTCAGTTTATATAGTTATTTATTAATGCTCTTCTGATTATAGTATTCGCGGTGTATAATTTGTTATTTATTGTTATAGATCATTTTTGGTATAATTTTGTAAAAGGTTTTAAGGTGATGTTATTGGTAAATTTACGTTGTATTTTACAATTATTTAAATAGATTCTTTTGTAGTTTAATGGTGTGTAAAATTTTTGGATCACGTGAAGATTAGCCCCCCCCAGCTATAGCCCCCCAGCTATAGCCCCCCAGCTATAGCCCCCCCAGCTATAGCCCCCCCAGCTATAGCCCCCCCAGCTATAGCCCCCCAGCTTACTTCACCTGATGATTAAACACCCTAACGCTACCTGGGTAGGTTAGGTTAGGTTAGGTTAGGTTAGGTTAGGTTAGGTTAGGTTAATATTAAGATGAAATAAACTGGGAGATAAACTTCAGGTGAAGTGAAGCTATTGCCACAATGATGATGATGATGATGATGATGATGATGATGATGATGATGATGATGATAACGCTGACCATCACCACCTTCGTAGTCATCTTGGTCTCACCACCACCACCAGTACAGGCTCTGGGACCGTGGCGGCCATCTTGGTCTCACCACCACCACCAGTACAGGCTCTGGGACCTTGGCGGCCCTCTTGGTCTCACCACCACCACCAGTACAGGCTCTGGGACCGTGGCGGCCATCTTGGTCTCACCACCACCACCAGTACAGGCTCTGGGACCGTGGCGGCCATCTTGGTCTCACCACCACCACCAGTACAGGCTCTGGGACCTTGGCGGCCATCTTGGTCTCACCACCACCACCAGTACAGGCTCTGGGACCTTGGCGGCCCTCTTGGTCTCACCACCACCACCAGTACAGGCTCTGGGACCGTGGCGGCCATCTTGGTCTCACCACCACCACCAGTACAGGCTCTGGGACCTTGGCGGCCCTCTTGGTCTCACCACCACCACCAGTACAGGCTCTGGGACCTTGGCGGCCATCTTCGTCTCACCACCACCACCAGTACAGGCTCTGGGACCTTGGCGGCCCTCTTGGTCTCACCACCACCACCAGTACAGGCTCTGGGACCGTGGCGGCCATCTTGGTCTCACCGCCTGCTGGTGTAAATATTGGGTCCACAAACACGGTCACGGTCACCCGCGTCCGTGGTCATTCACGTACTCACGTACACGCCGCTTCCCATGGCCGGTATGCGCAGGTACACACAAGTCATTCATACCTACACAAAGCCGGACATGTGTGTTGAGTTCACTCATTCATACAAGTTTACGTACATGGAGGTTTTTGTGTGTGCATTATAAATGCACACAAATATGCGTACATAAAGTCGTTCACATATACATGTACACACACACACGCACACATAGACATATGGACCTGTAGACACCCACATACACACCCACACACCCTACACACATCAACGGTCATGTGCACACTTATACACACTCATTCACATACATGTACACCCGGAAATTTACTTACCCACGTACACATCGGTGCTGGCATGAATATGTGCACATGAGCAGATGCACACGGGCATTATTTAAGATTCAAGATATTTAAACACACACACACACACACACACACACACACACACACACACACACACACACCACAACCGCATCCAGCCCATACGTACACGAACTGATCGCTATAAGAACAGCCCAGTCCCAATCATTGTAAATATTATCAATAACTTGTAATAAACCAGTGTATTCACTCCCAGTAAACACTACTCCTTGCACTGTCACTATGTTGAAATGAACTGTAGTTTGAGCTTTTCCCCATCTAGTTATTATATGTCTTATTTGTGTCACTTATGTTACTTGTATATTATTTGTAATTCGTAACCCATTCCCCAAATATGTAACTGTATATTTTCAGCCTTCTGGCCGCCAAGCTCTTTCAATAAACCGTTAATTATTATTATTATTATTATTATTATTACACACACACACACACACACACACACACACACACACACACACACACACACACACACACACACACACACACACACACACACACACACACACACACACACATACACACATCAACATTCAGCTAAACAAGGACATTTATATAACGCTAACCAGCCTCCAACCAAACAACAACAAACAACCACACAAACAACCACACAAACAAACCAAACAAACAGACAATACACCAACATACATTTAGCCACACAAACAAACAAACCCTACCATGAACCAGTACCGCATGTGGGATGAACAAATGTTTGTAAACACACACAGACGAAGGGAGACAGAAAAAAAACAACAAACATTAACCCAAACAGAGACAAACAAACACACAGGGAGGAAACTTATGCATTTATTAAGTAAATATGTATCAACCACTCGACCTAACCTATACAGCGAGTCATGCATACACAGGCTCTTGTTGTGCATGCAGAGAACATACACCACACATACAACACACATACAACACACATACAACCTTGTGTTTTAAAGTTTACATTGGGAATGATGTCATTTTTTTTTGTCCCCTCTACCTAACCTGGAAATGTAATAGCGATTTATATAAGGGTTGTGGAAAGGCTTTGTTGTTATTGTTGCGATGATTTATGAAGAGGGGGGAGTGGGAGGGGTGGGGGGGTCTTACCTATGTGTGTGGGGGAGGGGGGTCTTACCTATGTGTGTGGGGGCGGGGGTCTTACCTATGTGTGTGTGGGGGAGGGGGGTCTTACCTATGTGTGTGGGGGCGGGGGTCTTACCTATGTGTGTGGGGGCGGGGGGTCTTACCTATGTGTGTGGGGGCGGGGGGTCTTACCTATGTGTGGATTACCTGTGTGTGGGTTACCTGTGTGTGGGGGAGGTGGGTTAATTGGATGCCCTTTATATAACACCTATAGAGACCACTATAACTTTATAACACGATAAATAAAGTTCTTTCCTATGGTTTATATAGTCTCTCACCCCCAGTCTATAGTCTCACCCCCCAACCACCTCCCCCAGCCTATAGTCTCACCCCCCCTGTCACCCCCAGTCTATATTCCACCCCTCTAAACTGTTCTTCCTAATCCAATCAACTCTTAACCCTACACAATCAACTAACTCTCTCTCTCTCTCTCTCTCTCTCTCTCTCTCTCTCTCTCTCTCTCCCGTCACCAGGAGAGATACAAGTCCTGCCTAAATGTCTAAACAAACAAACTGTTCGGTGAATAGGAAGGGAAGGAGATGGCTGGACCACTGAATTACCACTGCTAACAACAATAATAATAATAACAACAACAACAATAATAACAACAGTAATAATAGCAACAACAACAACAACAATAACAATAACAATAACAATAACAATAATAATAATAATAATAATAATAATAATAATAATAATAATAATAATAATAATGGCTCGTGGTCAGTAAGAACGTCATCACAAGTCGACGCTCTCAAAATGTAAACAAACCGACGCCATTTTTAAAAGCCAATAATCATCTGTTTACGATAAATATTCTCCAGCTTCCGGTAAAGAAAACAACTTCCTGTTTACATTATTATAATTGTTTGTTTTTTTACTGTAATAGACTGGGTATAGTTTGATAGTTAGTAATGTTAAATGGTGTGTGTGTGTGTGTGTGTGTGTGTGTGTGTGTGTGTGTGTGTGAGTGTGTGTGTGTGTGTGTAATAATAATAATAATAATAATAAACGGTTTATTAATAGAGTTGCAGCCGGTGGTTAAAAATATACAGACTTACATGTGATTTAGACATAATGATATAATATGGGTTGAATACATTTACAGGGCTGTACAGTACACAAGTCAGGAGTTGTTTATTATTTTAACAGTAGATGGGATGGTGCTGTTCTTATATCTATCGGTGCGGGCTCTTATGGGCTGAATTTTGTTGTAGTGGCGGACTGCGGGAGGTGGGCGGGGGACTGCCGGTGGCAGGAGGTGGCGATGGCGAGGATGGTGCAGTAGTCCACTGCCAAACCTTTCCAGTGCTTGGTGGTGGAGGTCACTGAGGGATGGCATTTCCAGGGTGGAGAGAGCGTTGGTGTAGCCGGAGTAGTCTGCGCCGAGCAGGATTCTGCAGGCCCTCTTCTGTACCTTCTCTAGCTGACGTTGTTGGGTGGAGTTGAGAGAAGACGACCAGGCTGGTGACGCATAGGTTAGTTTGGGGAGAATAAAGGCGTTGTAGATGGTCCTCAGCTCTGGCGTGGGTGTTCCAAGTGACCTAAATCGTCGTAGCGCGCGCGCGCGCGCGCGTGTGTGTGTGTGTGTGTGTGTGTGTGTGTGTGTGTGTGTGTGTGTGTGTGTGTGTGTTGTCTAAAAACGATTGATGGATAAATAGAACGACAAAGATATACATACATAAAGAGATAGAGATAGAAGGCAGACAGACAGACAGACAGACACAGACAGACAGACAGACAGACAGACAGACAGACGACAGATAATAGACAGAAAGACAGACAAACTGACAGACAGACACAGAACTCTCTTCCATCAATATCAAAACAAGATCAATTCAAGTATACCAATAGAGTCAATTAGGTGACCTTAACAAGCTCATTAACCTGCCACTAACACCTCAACCACACTTATGACTGTACTGTATGTAGAGAGATGAAGAGATACTACTACTACTACTACTACTATTACTACTTTTTTTTTTTTTTTTTTTTTTTTTAACGTGGCCTCCAGCCTCCCCCAATAGCCACACCTTCACCACCATTTATTTACCTTAATATTAAATATCCTAATACATAAGAAGCTATCCTATCTGTGTTGAGTTAGTTGAGCCGCAGATCTATGCTGCATTCAGTGACTGTAGCCTCATAGTCAATATCTGCAGCAGTTGTCGGAGTAGGGGCAGAAGCTCTCGTTCCCCTGAGGCAGAGCAAAACCGACCGAAGGAGAGAGAAGGACAGTCGACATCTCATCCAGGCTGTAACATAACTTCTGGGCTGCTGCTTCTGTTCGGAGATCAGCTCCGCGAGTCTGGCGTAGAAACATCTTGCACTTGGGCCCATCCCACCAGAGGTTGTGAACACTAGAGGAGTGAAGCTGCCTTGATCAACGTTTTGAATTCTCTCCCCATATGCCCTTCTCTTGTCGTTCTCGTTCCTCCTATGTGCAGCATCGAGAGCTAGGTTACGGTGACAAACGGCCATGGGATCAAAAATCCTGATGTCGAAGAAAGCTCGCTGTCCCGGCGACCAGAATCCTCGAGCACTGACGTCCACACGGGCTTCGTTAGATGTGTTTGAAGTCCTGTGTTGGAAGATCTCGCCATCCAGTGGAAGGAGGGTCGGTTCTACCATGACGTCCCGGCAGATTTCCTTCAACATATTTGCTGTGAGATCCCTTACCTCGTCATGCCTCATGCATATGAAGCCCCCCTTCTTGCAGACCATGGCGTGATCGCCATCATAGGAAGAGCCACACAGGCATTGGGAGGGCAAACCATCTACTGGCCAACCGTACCTTAGAACAATGGCATCTGTAAATTCTTGTTTGTTAAGGCTGAAACCATTTGCCCTTATCGGTAACGTAGTTAACCAGTTCGAGGCGCCCACCTCCTGCGCTATAGCTACTTTTTTTGTCAAATTTTCTGGAACCTGCAGCAATAGTTGCTGCAACATGTCATTTTGGCAGTGCTGCCGATCTGTTGTAATGGACCTACGGATCTTATTAACTTCGCTGGTATCCACTTCCCCTGTTGCATTCTGGGCTATTATGTGGTCAGTGAGGGCTGCCGTGAGCTTAAGTGAATTTTGATGTTCAGAGTCAGCAATCTCCTCTGGATTAGTTAGTCCCATCCCTCCCAATCTTGGTGGAAGTGCAAGAAGTGTTCTTTCTGCTAGGGTTAAGTCAGGGTGTTTCACTAGTTTGGGAATGAACTTGACACTGATTGCTTCTTCCAAAGGGTGGAGGAGGGGTCCGATCTCAGGGATGGTACGCATCAGGTAGTTCCAACGATGCTTGACTCCATGGGTGAATGCTGCAAAGGCCGCATGTGGCTCTGTGTTAGCAATCTCCGATAGAGCTTGGATTTCGCTAACCCACTCATTCACCTTTCCCGCTACTTACTCGGTCTTGAAGTCCGTAGTGCCAATTACTGCGCCTAGATGTCTTTGGCCGTCCTTAGTTATTTTGACCTCACACACACACACACACACACACACCCTGCCCACACACACACACACATACACACACACACACACCCTGCCCACACACACACACATACATACACACACACACACACACACACGTGATTCTCAATTAGCTCTTAACTGGTGATGTGAGAACTTAACTAGAAACCTTAACGAGTTAGGTGTTTGTCTACCGTCACAGCCGACACATACAAACACACACACCTACACGCCGGTACATATATACACACACATACACTCCCACACACCTACACAAACACACAGACACACTCTAACAAAGATAAAAAAAACTCACTCCCACACAGATACCCCCCCACAGACACACCCCCACAGACACACCCCCCCACAGACACACACCCCACACAGACACCCCCACACAGACACCCCCCACACAGACCCCCCACACAGACACCCCCCACACAGACACCCCCCCACAGACACCCTCCCCACAGACACCCCCCACAGACACCCCCCACAGACACCACCCACACAGACACCCCCCACACAGACACCCCCACACAGACACCTACCACACAGACACCCCCTCACACAGACACCCCCCACACAGACACACCTCCCACACAGACACCCCCCCACACAGACACACCCCCACACAGACACACTCCCCCACACAGACACACCCCCCACACAGACACCCCCCCACAGACACCCCCCCACAGACACCCCCACACACACCACTCCACAGACACCCCCCACAGACACCCCCACACAGACACCCACCACACAGACACCCCCCCACACAGACACCACCCACACAGACACACCCCCCACACAGACACCCCCCACACAGACACACCCCCACACAGACACACTCCCACACACAGACACACGCCCCACACAGACACCCCCCCCACAGACCCCCCACAGACACCCCCCCACAGACACCCCCACACACACCACTCCACAGACCCCCCACACAGACACCCCCCACACAGACACCCCCTCCCACACAGACACCCCCCACACAGACACCCCCTCCCACACAGACACCCCCCACACAGACACCCCCTCCCACACAGACACCCCCCCCCCCCCACATAATGGTTGCCCCTCGTGTATCTAGGATGGCCGGCCCAAGTGCCACCTAGGCGTGAATTTGTTTAAGGTGTAGAAGCTGTCGCCAACACAACAACCACACCCTGAGTTAACGAGCTGCATGACCCAGTGTCAAGGAATAGTCCGAGAAGACCGGACAACTCGCCAACTGCACTGGCTAGCCATTACCCCGGAACACGATCCGAAAATCGATTAACATCCAGGTTCCCAATTACTGCTGGGTAGACAGAGGCAAATGGCGTAAACAAACTTGCCCAAAGTTTCACCCTGCCCACGCACACACACACACACACACCCTGCCCACACACACACACACACACACACACACACACACACACACACACACACACCCTGCCCACACACACACACACACACACACACACACACACACACACACCCTGCCCACACACACACACCCACACACACACACACACACCCTGCCCACACACACACACACACACACACACAAACCTTTCTGTGATTAATAGTGTTGACAAAGTATCTGAGTGTCTCCGTTGGGTCCCGGCGCTGCAGCACAGTTATCGGCGCCGACAATCAGGGATAATTGCCAGCCATTACTTAGATAAGAATGACCGCCAGCGACAAGATAACTTATTGTGTGGCCCAACTGGAGTCTAGACCACCTATTTACCTCCCTTTACCTCCCTTTACCTCTCTTTACCACCCTTTACCTCCCTTTACCTCTCTTTACCACCCTTTACCTCCCTTTACCTCCCTTTATCTCCCTTTACCTCCCTTTACCTCCCTTTACCACCCTTTACCTCCCTTTACCACCCTTTACCACCCTTTACCTCCCTTTACCTCTCTTTACCACCCTTTACCTCCCTTTACCTCCCTTTATCTCCCTTTACCTCCCTTTACCTCCCTTTATCTCCCTTTACCTCCCTTTACCTCCCTTTACCACCCTTTACCTCCCTTTACCACCCTTTACCACCCTTTACCTCCCTTTACCTCTCTTTACCACCCTTTACCTCCCTTTACCTCCCTTTACCTCCCTTTACCTCCCTTTACCACCCTTTACCTCCCTTTACCACCCTTTACCACCCTTTACCACCCTTTACCTCCCTTTACCTCCCTTTACCTCCCTTTACCTCTCTTTACCACCCTTTACCTCCCTTTACCTCTCTTTACCACCCTTTACCTCCCTTTACCTCCCTTTACCTCCCTTTATCTCCCTTTACCTCTCTTTACCACCCTTTACCTCCCTTTACCACCCTTTACCACCCTTTATCTCCCTCTACCACCCTTTACCACCCTTTACCTCTCTTTACCTCCCTTTACCACCCTTTACCTCCCTTTGCCTCCCTTTACCTCCCTTTATCTCCCTTTACCTCCCTTTATCTCCCTTTACCTCCCTTTACCACCCTTTACCTCCCTTTACCATCCTTTACCACCCTTTATCTCCCTCTACCACCCTTTACCACCCTTTACCACCCTTTATCTCCCTCTACCACCCTTTACCACCCTTTACCTCTCTTTACCTCCCTTTACCACCCTTTACCTCTCTTTACCTCCCTTTACCTCCCTTTACCACCCTTTACCTCCCTTTACCACCCCTTATCCACCCTTTATCTCCCTTTACCACCCTTTACCTCCCTTTACCTCCCTTCATCTCCCTTTACCACCCTTTACCTCCCTTTACCTCCCTTTATCTCCCTTTACCTCCATTTCCCTCCCTTTACCACCCTTTATCTCCCTTTACCACCTTTTACCACCCTCTATCTCCCTTTACCACCCTTTACCTCCCTTTACCTCCCTTTATCTCCCTTTCCCTCCCTTTACCACCCTTTATCTCCCTTTACCACCTTTTACCTCCCTTTACCTCCCTTTACCTCCCTTTACCACCCTTTACCTCCCTTTACCACCCTTTACCTCCCTTTACCACCCTTTACCTCCCTTTACCACCCTTTACCTCCCTTTACCACCCTTTACCTCCCTTTACCACCCTTTACCACCCTTTACCTCCCTTTACCTCCCTTTACCACCCTTTACCTCCCTTTACCACCCTTTACCTCCCTTTACCTCCCTTTACCTCCCTTTACCACCCTTTACCACCCTTTATCTCCCTTTACCACCCTTTACCACCCTTTACCTCCCTTTACCACCCTTTACCACCCTTTACCTCCCTTTACCTACCTTTACCACCCTTTATCTCCCTTTACCTCCCTTTACCTTCCTTTACCACCCTTTACCTCCCTTTACCTCTTACCTCCCTTTACCACCCTTTACCTCTTACCTCACTTTACCTCTTCCCTCCCTTTACCTCCCTTTACCACCCTTTACCTCTTCCCTCCCTTTACCTCCCTTTACCACCCTTTACCTCTTCCCTCCCTTTACCTCCACTCCCATTACTTCCCGTCACCTCCCCTCCTATACCTCCACCCCTTCCCTCCCCCCTTCCCTTTCTCTCCATCCCTCCACCTCTCACTATGCCTTTTATCTCCCTTCCCTTCATATCTCTATCCCTCCCTTCCTTCCCTCCCTTCCTTCCCTCCCTCCCGTAGACAGATGCCAGCAGTGTGGGTTATCTGAGAGAGAGAGAGAGAGAGAGAGAGAGAGAGAGAGAGAGAGAGAGAGAGGAAGAGGGAACGATAGGGTGGTGTAAACCTTTCCTACTCCTCCACCCTCTCTCCCTCTTCCCTCCCTCCCTCTTCCCCACCACCACCACCACCACCTCTTCCCGTCCATTTCTTTTTTTTCTTATATATTATTTTTTTTTTTCTTCATACCAGCAGTCAAAGAACAGCCTCTGTTTAACTGATGTGATTTTATTAAAGATGAAAGCTTCATTTCAAAAAGCCTCCAGCTTATACTATAAAATATTCCAGGAGAGAAAATTAAATAACACTACAGGTATCCAATTTCACAGATCCTCTTACGGCCCACTGCGAATGCGCCAGGTGGGAGACGCCCCTATTGGTTCCCTGGGTCTACCCGTCTGGCCAATCACCGCCACCGACACAATGGATTAGATCGATTTCCAGCCAATGGTGAGCCGCAAGACAGAACTCGTTAAGGAGAAGAAAGACGGAATTATTGAGCGAGAGAGAGAGAGAGAGAGAGAGAGAGAGAGAGAGAGAGAGTGGTAGAGATAAAGAGAGAGATAGAGAGAGAGACGGCCCATGGAGGGGGAGAGAGATGGTTGTGTGTTATTATAGCAAAATGGAAGATGCGTCTGACAGTTATATACGCGTACACACACACACACACACACACACACACACACACACACACACACATTTATATATATTTACTGTAAACTTAAGCGGCGCTACAGAGAGATAGAGATAGAGAGAGATAGAGATGGAGAGAGCGGGAGATAGTGAGGGAATTATTTCTTGAACGACTCAACGATGAAGCCAAATTGTGTGTGTGTGTGTGT
>CAUDMG010003443.1:122500-137500 GCA_958450375.1 Homarus gammarus
TAAACGTACATGAACACACGTACACATACACATAATGACTGCTTCACACACACACAAAAATACATACATACATACATACATACATACATACATACATACACAATCAATAACCCCAGTTGATAATTATGATGTACCAAAATGATCTGATTGCGGTCTTAAGTCTCACGCACCAGGTGTGGCCAGGTGAGTGTGTGGCCAGGTGAGTGTGTGGCTAGGTGAGTGTGTGTGGCCAGGTGAGTGTGTGGCCAGGTGAGTGTGTGTGGCCAGGTGAGTGTGTGGCTAGGTGAGTGTGTGTGGCCAGGTGAGTGTGTGGCTAGGTGAGTGTGTGTGGCCAGGTGAGTGTGTGGCCAGGTGAGTGTGTGTGGCCAGGTGAGTGTGTGGCTAGGTGAGTGTGTGTGGCCAGGTGAGTGTGTGGCCAGGTGAGTGTGTGTGGCCAGGTGAGTGTGTGGCTAGGTGAGTGTGTGCGGCCAAGCAAAGAAGTGTGTGTGGCCAAGCAAATGAGTGTGTGTGGCCAAGCAAAGGAGTGTGTGTGGCCAAATGAGAGTCTGTGGCCAGGTTTAAGACACGTTGTTTAAAAGCAAACCGTAAACAAAACATCAAATGTGTTTACAATTATTTAAAGTGCAGACAAAATTCCAACTTTATCTCCATTAACTTGTATAACAAACAATAAAACTCGTATAATTGTTTACACTAAAACATCCTAAACATTAAGTAAACAAGAGATATACATAATTGTTTGCACGATCCTCTCCCTAAAGATTAAACAAACAAAAACAAACAATAAAGACACGTAATTGTTTGCACGATCCTCTCTCCCTAAAAATTAAACAAACAACAGCAAACAAAAATGATATAAAATCGTGTTTAGGATCGATTATACACCCGTGCATGATGCGATTATAGCCAGGTGTCGTCATAATGTTGCATAATGACCACGAGTATTGCAGGATACACCTATTGCAACATGGCCTCCACAGTGTTAAACCAACCTAAGATTATGTATATTTCTCGTAAGTTATAAATAGTAGTTTGGTTATCTGTTTACCTCTAAGATAAGATAGAGTGATGTTATCTTAAAAAAGGTTGTCATGCTTAGGTGAGAGTCTACCTTAAGTTAATGAGATACGCTGATTTTGTACAGGTGTGGTTGATTTTGTACAGGTGTGGTTGATTTTGTACAGGTGTGTATGTCAGTTTGGTGAGATTATTATTATTATTATTATTATTATTATAGCTACCGTAATAATATGGTCATTTATATAAGGTCATTCCAGTCAACTCGAATGGTGGTAGTTATGGTGGGTGTAGTGGTGAATAGTGGTAGTTATGGTGGGTGTAGTGGTGAATAGTGGTAGTTGTGGTGGGTATAGTATGTATATATTAAGTTATATAGATATAATTAGGGATGATTATAGTTATTATAGGCATCAGGGTGGTGTTGGTATAAGGAATATATTGGTGTATAGTAAATAGTATAATGGCTATGTGGTGATATATTGTGATAGCTCTCTCTCTCTCTCTCTCTCTCTCTCTCTCTCTCTCTCTCTCTCTCTCTCTCTCTCTCTCTACCACACTATCTCACATCTTCACTCTCTCTCTACCTCACACCTGTCTCTCATTGTCTACAGGTGAGAACAAACAAACAATAAAGTGTTTACACAAGATTCACGATTTATCCCATTGGAAGCCTCCCCTACCTCCAGTAACGACTAAACACACGCGTTTGAGGGTTTTTTATGTCTGAGTGTATGTGTGTTTGTGGTGTGTGTGTGTGTGTGTGTGTGTGTGTTTGTGGTGTGTGTGTGTGTGTGTGTAATTGTTTATTATTATTATTATTATTTCTTGATACAGACAGACAGATAAATAGTCGACTCAAATACAGACAGACAGATAGACAGAAAGAGACAGACAGACAGACAGACAGACAGACAGACAGACAAACAAACACACATTCCCCTCCTTCCTACGTCTCCCCCCCTCTCTCTCTCTCTCCACGCCCCCTCCCCCCCCCCCACATAAACTAGGGGGTAACTGGCCTGACAAGGGGCACTTTGCTCCACCAATTAGCCTGGCGAAGTCACGTCACGCCAGGCGGTAATCCCTGGCGAAGACTTTTACTTACTTGGTTCGGGTCTGCTAATTGACACGTTGGTAACTGTCTGTCCGCACGATACCGTCTCTCCTGTTCCGTCCCATTCCACCCGTCACTCCTGTTCCGTCACATTCCTCCCGTCACTCCTGTTCCGTCACATTCCTCCCGTCACTCCTGTTCCGTCCCATTCCACCCGTCACTCTTGTTCCGTCCCATTCCTCCCGTCACTCCTGTTCCGTCCCATTCCACCCGTCACTCCTCTTCCGTCACATACCGTCTCTCCTGTTCCGTCCCATTCCACCCGTCACTCCTGTTCCGTCACATACAGTCACTCCTGTTCCGTCCCATTCCACCAGTCACTCCTGTTCCGTCACATACCGTCACTCCTGTTCCGTCACATACCGTCACTCCTGTTCCGTCCCATTCCACCAGTCACTCCTGTTCCGTCACATACCGTCACTCCTGTTCCGTCCCATTCCACCCGTCACTCCTGTTCCGTCCCATTCCACCCATCACTCCTATTCCGTCCCATTCCACCCGTCACTCCTGTTCCGTCCCATTCCACCCGTCACTCCTGTTCCGTCACATACCATCTCTCCTGTTCTGTCCCATTCCACCCGTCACTCCTGTTCCGTCCCATTCCACCCGTCACTCCTGTTCCGTCCCATTCCACCCGTCACTACTGTTCCGTCCCATTCCACCCGTCACTTCTGTTTCGTCACATACCATCTCTCCTGTTCCGTCACATACCATCTCTCCTGTTCCGTCCCATTCCACCCGTCACTCCTGTTCCGTCCAATTCCATCCGTCACTCCTGTTCCGTCCCATTCCACCCGTCACTCCTGTTCCGTCCCATTCCACCCGTCACTCCTGTTCCGTCACATACCATCTCTCCTGTTCCGCCCCATTCCACCCGCCACTCCTGTTCCGTCCCATTCCTCCCGTCACTCCTGTTCCGTCCCATTCCACCCGTCACTCCTGTTCCGTCCCATTCCACCCGTCACTCCGGTTCCGTCCCATACCACTCGCCCAGTTTTCTTCCGTCTTATTTCCCTCCCTCCCTGTCCATTTCATCCCATTCCATCTGATATCACCCCGTTCCATCCCATTACTTCCGTCTATCTTTTCCTTTACATCATCTATCCCTTTTATGCCTTGTTATCTATTCTCCTGTCCCATCCTAGTCCCCGTCCCGTACTGTCCCGTTTCATCCTGTTCCCCCGTCCCGTCCTGTCCCGTTCCATCCTGTCCCTTTCCGTCCCATCCCATTCCGTCCTGTCCCGTCCCATCCTGTTCCCCCATCCCGTCCCATCCTGTCCCCCCGTCCAGTCCTGTTCCGTTTCGTCCCGTCCTGTCCCACATTAGAGAGAGTTCTGTTATCTCTCGTTATCGAAAAAGTTATCAGCGAAGTGGGATTTTGATATCATAAGGTCAAGAGGGAGGGAGGGAGGGAGGGAGGGAGGGAGGGAGGGGAGGGAGGAAGGAAGAGGGAGGGAGGGAGGGAGGGAGGGAGGGAAGGAGGGAGGGGGAGGGGAGGGAGGGAGGGAGGGAAGGAAAGAGGGAGGGAGGGAGGGAGGGAGGAGGGAGGGAAGGAGGGAGGGAGGGAGGTGGGAGGGAGGGAGGTGGGAGGGAGGGAGGGAGGGAAGGAGGGAGGGAGGGAGGAAGGGAGGGAGGGAGGGAGGGAAGGAGGGAGGGAGGGAGGTGGGAGGGAGGGAGGGAGGGAAGGAAAGGAGGGAAGGAGGGAGGGAGGGAGGGAGGGAAAGAGGGAGGGAGGGAGGGAGGGAGGGAGGGAGAGGGAGGGAGGGAGGGAGGGAAGGAAAGAGGGAGGGAGGGAGGGAGGGAGGGAGGGAGGGAGGGAAGGAGGGAGGGAGGGAGGGAGGGAGGGAGGGAGGGAGGGAGGGAGGGGGAGGGAGGGAGGGAGGGAAGGAGGGAGGGAGGAAGGGAGAAAGATGGTAGAGAGAGAGAGAGAGAGAGAGAGAGAGAGAGAGAGAGAGAGAGAGAGAGAGAGAGAGAGAGATAGTGAAATGTGTGGACGGGTTACCTTAGAGTTCACACACACTCATTCACTCTCTCACACACACACACACACACACACACACACACACACACACACGTCTGAGCTAATTACCTGAGAGTTGGAAACCCATTAGAGATTTGAGACAGGTGAGAAAAGCTGTTGTTGTTGTTGTCGTTGCTCGTGTAGATGTTGTTTTTGTTTCTGCTACTGTCCTTATTATTGTTTTTTTTTGTTATTGTATTTTTGTTTCTGTATTTGTCATAGTTGCTATATTATTGCCACTGTATTTCTTGTTCCTGCTGTATTTTGTTATTATTTCTTACTTCTGTATTTTACCTTCTACCTGTAGTCTCTGTGCCTGACCTAACACACACCTGTACTATTTATGTTACAGTAATTGATGTATTAATTTGTTCTGTAACTCGTAATTACCGACAATTACCTGTGTAGAGCAAGAACAGGTTGGCAGGTGAGAGAGAGAGAGAGAGAGAGAGAGAGAGAGAGAGAGAGAGAGAGAGAGAGAGAGAGAGAGAGAGAGAGAGAGAGAGAGAGACTACTACTACTACTACTACCATTACTACTACTACTACTACGTGGCCTCCATCCTCCCCCAATAGCCACACCTTCGCCGCCATTTTACTACCTTAATATTAAATATCCTAATACATCAGAAGCTATCCTATCTGTGTTGAGTTAGTTGAGCCGCAGATCTATGCGGCATTCAGTGACTGTAGCCTCATAGTCAATATCTGCAACTGTTGTCGGAGTTGGGGCAGAAGCTCTCGTTCCCCTGAGGCAGAGCAAAGCCGACCGAAGGAGAGAGAAGGACAGTCGACATCTCATCCAGGCTGTAACATAACTTCTGGGCTGCTGCTTCTGTTCGGAGATCACCTCAGCGAGTCTGGCATAGAAACATCTTGCACTTGGGCCCATCCCACCAGAGGTTGTGAACACTAGAGGAGTGAAGCTGCCTTGATCGTTATCGTTCCTCCTGTGTGCAGCATCGAGAGCTAAGTTACGGTGACATGCAGCCATGGGATCAAAAATCCTGATGTCGAAGAAAGCTCGCTGTCCCCGTGTCCAGAATCCTCGAGCACTGACGTCCACACGGGCTTCGTTAGATGTGTTTGAAGTCCTGTGTTGGAAGATCTCACCATCCAATGGAAGGAAGGTGGGTTCTACCACGACATCCCGGCAGATTTCCTTCAACATATTTGCTGTGAGATCCCTTACCTCGTCATGCCTCATGCATATGAAGCCCCCCTTCTTGCACAACATGGCGTGATCGTCATCATAGGAAGAGCCACACACGCATTGGGAGGGCAAACCATCTACTGGCCAACCGTACCTTAGAGCAATGGCATCTGTAAATTCTTGTTTATTAAGACTGAAACCATTTGCCCTTATCGGTAACGTAGTTAACCAGTTCGAGGCGCCCACCTCCTGCGCTATAGCTACTTTTTTTTTCAAATTTTCTGGTACCTGCAGCAATAGTTGCTGCAACTTATCGTTTTGGCAGTGCTGCCGATCTGTTGTAATGGACCTACGAATCTTACTACTACTACTACTACTACTATAGTCACTTAAACTACATACCAATATTTACATAAACAACAACATTACTTGACATGTCTACATAATGATTTACAACGATAATGTTTACATGCTGATAAAACATTCCTGAACATCAATTATTATTTATGCGTTTGTGATTAATTAACCTTATGACAGGTGTTAAAAGATCTTACCTGTGTTGTGAATAAAACATCTTTTAATTTATGAGATTAATTAATTTTTTTACCTCTGAGAAAAAAATAATAAAATGTAAATTAATTTTATTTTACGAATTAAAAAAAACTAATGTTTTTATCAAACATCAAATTTTAATTAGCAAAAAAAATTTATCATTATTGATTTTTTTATTTGTTTGAATATAATTTACTTCCAATAAAACCATCAATATAATTACTACTGGCGAACAAATACAATCTCTCACGTCAACAAAGACATAAATTATTGAGAAAATGGAACAAAAACACAACAATGAATTAGACTGATATAAAAATGATTAGAAGTGGTCGTTGGCTGTCTTAGTGGGGAGTGCTTGGTGTTTGTCCTGTCAGTGGGTCAGGTGTGAGACAGGTGTGAGACAGGTGTGTAACAGGTGTGAGACAGGTGTGTGACAAGCATGAAACAAGTGTGTGACAGGTGTGTGACAAGCATGAGACAGGTGTACACGGCTCCACTGGTAATTAGACAGAAGCACCTGCAAACACTCTCTGTTGACTCTGGCCTCCCCCCACCCCCCCCCCCCCTGAGAGAGAGAGAGAGAGAGAGAGAGAGAGAGAGAGAGAGAGAGAGAGAGAGAGAGAGATACATACACGGTAAAAATAAATAAATAGATAGATAGACAGAAAGAGATAAAAAGATAATGAGATAGATGTATATATAATGGGATATACATACATACATACATACATACATACAGTACATACATACATACAGTACATACATACATACTACATACATAGGGTGAGATAATTAAACCTAGAGAAAGGGGGAGAGAATGGAGGGAGGGGGAGGGAGGGAGGGAGGGAGGGAGGGAGGGGGTGAGGAGGGGGGTAGGCAGGTAGGTAGGTGAGGGAGGAGGGGGTGAGGAGGGGGTAGGTGAGGGAGAAGGGGGGGTAAGGAGGGGGGTAGGTAGGTGATAAATCCGGTTTACATTACAGCTCCGTCATGACCCCTCGTGTGTGACCCCGGTTTAAAGGCCCTAGTGGCGTGTGTTAACTACGGGTTACGTAGTGGCTCTCTGTAATGACATTAAGCACAAGTGTAAACAGATGCATAAGTACCGTTTGTGTAGTGGTTAAGTTGTTTGCATTAGTGAGCGTCGCTTTCACACTCATATTTGTCTGTCTGTTTGTTTGTTTACTGTACACAGGTTGGGGATAAGAAGGACATTGGTTAGGTTAGGTTAGGTCAGGTCAGGTTAGGTCAGGTCAGGTCAGGTTATTGATTTTTATTCTTGGTATAATTTTAGTTTTGTTTGCTCACTGTAAACAAGATTGTAATAGTTCATTGGTCCCTGAGGTAAACAGAGAACGTTATAATCAAAGTGCAAACAATTATCAAGGTTTTCTACAACAATTGACTCATAAAACTGGTTTATTTTTCTTGTGTTTGCAATGTTTGTTTGTCTACTGTAAACTATACTGAGGTCGAACTGGTTGCTCATGTACACAGGAGACATACTGGTATGATAAAAGAGCAAACAATAAATAGATCAAACAGTCGTATTGTAGTCCAGTTCTCACACGGTTAGTAAATTTGCCTGTCCAATGTAAACAGAGGGTGAGGAAGGTCTTAATGCAAACAAGTGGACATAAAGAAGGAGTTCACACTAAACTTAAAATGCAAACAACTGATTCGACATTGAAAGCCAAATACAAACAAATCACCTTTTCTTATAGTAAACACAACCTTACACTCGTTTTGTTTACTCAATACCTTCCCTATTGGGGCAGAACAATGTAAACAGGAAGAGAGGTGTTTGACGCTATAATCAAAGTGTAAACATTAGATTTTCTTCTTCAGCATAAACAATCAAGCTGTAAACACTAAGAAATAGCTCTGACGTAAACAGATCTACGGTAAAGCACAAAATAACTATGTAAACAAACTCATAACTAAATTGTTTGCACACTTCTGTCTACCTCGGGGAAGACAAAGTCACTATTGGCCCAGAACAAATATTTGGCTGTATAATGACGCTATAGGTGTGTGTGTGTGTGTGTGTGTGTGTGTGTGTGTGTGTGTGTGTGTGTGTGTGTGTGTGTGTGTGTGTGTGGGTGTGTGAGTGAATGAGTGAGAAATAATAATAATAATAATAATAATAATAATAATAATAATAATAATAATAATAATAATAATAATAATAATAATAATAATAACAATACTCCAATCACCTATTTGCACCTGTCATCAATAAAACTACCTCCAACACCTATAAACATTACATAACAATCCCCTAAATCAAAGAAAACGGAACCAGCACAAAGAAAACGACAAAACTGACAGAAAACGAGACGAGGTTCCCCCACAAGACCTGAATAGTAAACACTGTATAGTATTCCTGTCTCTAAATTGACAGGGAGTCATTATCTCTCTGTCAATCTCACCTGTCTCTCTCTACCCCAACACAAGAGGCAGCGTGTGTACCAGGTGGACAGGTGACGGACGGATAACTAAGAGAGAGAGAGAGAGAGAGAGAGAGAGAGAGATCTGATTGCCTTCCCCAGCAGCAGGAATAGGGAGGAGGGATACGCTGGGAAGGTGCTGGGGGTAGGTGCTAGTGCTGGGGGGTCAGGAGGGGAGCTGAGGTCAGGGGGGAGCTTGGGGGGTCTGGGGGAGCTGGAGGGGTCAGGGGGGAGCTGGAGGGTCACGGGAGGAGCTGGGGGTCAGGGGGGAGCTGGGGTCAGGGGGGAGCTGGGGGGTTATGGGGGAGCTGGAGGGGTCAGGAGGGAGCTGGGGTCAGGGGGAGCTGAGGGGTCGCGGGGGAGCTGGGGGGTCAGGGGGTAGCTGGGGGTCAGGGGTGGCTGGAGGGTCAGGGGGAGATAAGGGGTCACGGGGGGAGCTGGGGGGACAGGGGGAGCTGGGGGTCAGGGGGGAGCTGGGGGGTCAGGGGGAGCTGGGGGTCAGGGGGGAGCTAGGGGGTCAGGGGGTAACTGGGGGGTCAGAGGGGAGCTGGGGATCAGGGGGTAGCTGGGGGGTCAGGGGTGGCTGGAGGGTCAGGGGGAGATAAGGGGTCACGGGGGGAGCTGGGGGGTCAAGGGGAAAATAAGGGGTCACGGGGGGAGTTGGGGGGTCAGGGGGGTAGCTGGGGGTCAGGGGGGAGCTGGGGATCAGGGGGTAGCTGGGGGTCAGGGGGGAGCTGGGGGTCTCGGGGGGGAGCTGGGGGGGTCAGGGGGTAACTGGGGGGTCAGGCGGTAGCTGTGGTCAGGGGGAAACTGGGGGGTCAGGGGGGAGCTGGGGGTCAGGCGGTAGCTGGGGGTCAGGGGGAAACTGGGGGTCAGGGGGTAACTGGGGGGTCAGGCGGTAGCTGTGGTCAGGGGGGAAACTGGGGGGTCAGGGGGGAGCTGGGGGTCAGGGGGTAACTGGGGGTCAGGGGGTAACTGGGGGGGTCAGGGGGTAACTGGTGGGGTCAGGGGGTAGCTGGGGGTCAGGGGGAAACTGGGGGGTCAGGGGGTAACTGGGGGGTCAGGCGGTAGCTGGGGGTCAGGGGGTAACTGGGGGGGTCAGGGGGAAACTGGGGGATCAGGGGGAAACTGGGGGATCAGGGGGAAACTGGGGGTCAGGGGGGAGCTGGGGGTCAGGGGGGAGCTGGGGTCATAGGGGAGCTGGGGGTCTGGGGGGAGCTGGGGGGTCAGGGGGGTAGCTGGGGGTCACTTAACTCTCACTCAGTAATCTATATTTAGGAACAATTATGAATTAAGTCACGTTTATATCATGGAGGCGACCTAGTGTCCAGCCAGCCACTAGCAAGACAGTCAGCCACTAGCAAGACAGTCAGCCACTAGCAAGACAGTCAACCACTAGCAAGACAGTCAGCCACTAGCAAGACAGCCAGCCACTAGCAAGACAGTCAGCCACTAGCAAGACAGCAAGCCACTTGCAAGACAGTCAGCCACTAGCAAGACAGTCAGCCACTAGCAAGACAGCCAGCCACTAGCAAGACAGTCAGCCACTAGCAAGACAGTCAGCCACTAGCAAGACAGTCAGCCACTAGCAAGACAGTCAGCCACTAGCAAGACAGTCAGCCACTAGCAAGACAGCCAGCCACTAGCAAGACAGTCAGCCACTAGCAAGACAGTCAGCCACTAGCAAGACAGTCAGCCACTAGCAAGACAGTCAGCCGCTAGCAAGACAGCCAGCCACTAGCCAGACAGTCAGCCACTAGCAAGACAGTCAGCCACTAGCAAGACAGTCAGCCACTAGCAAGACAGCCAGCCACTAGCAAGACAGTCAGCCACTAGCAAGACAGCCAGCCACTAGCAAGACAGTCAGCCACTAGCAAGACAGTCAGCCACTAGCAAGACAGCCAGCCACTAGCAAGACAGTCAGCCACTAGCAAGACAGTCAGCCACTAGCAAGACAGCCAGCCACTAGGAAGACAGTCAGCCACTAGCAAGACAGCCAGCCACTAGCAAGACAGTCAGCCACTAGCAAGACAGTCAGCCACTAGCAAGACAGTCAGCCACTAGCAAGACAGTCAGCCACTAGCAAGACAGCAAGCCACTAGCAAGACAGTCAGCCACTAGCAAGACAGTCAGCCACTAGCAAGACAGTCAGCCACTAGCAAGACAGTCAGCCACTAGCCAGCAACTAGCAAGACAGTCAGCCACTAGCAAGACAGCCAGCCACTAGCAAGACAGTCAGCCACTAGCCAGACAGTCAGCCACTAGCAAGACAGTCAGCCACTAGCCAGACAGTCAGCCACGAGCAAGACAGCAAGCCACTAGCAAGACAGTCAGCCACTAGCAAGACAGTCAGCCACTAGCAAGACAGTCAGCCACTAGCAAGACAGCAAGCCACTAGCAAGACAGTCAGCCACTAGCAAGACAGTCAGCCACTAGCAAGACAGTCAGCCAATAGCAAGACAGTCAGCCACTAGCAAGACAGTCAGCCACTAGCAAGACAGTCAGCCACTAGCCAGACAGTCAGCCACTAGCAAGACAGTCAGCCACTAGCAAGACAGTCAGCCACTAGCAAGACAGTCAGCCACTAGCAAGACAGCTAGCCACTAGCAAGACAGTCAGCCACTAGCAAGACAGCCAGCCACTAGCAAGACAGTCAGCCACTAGCCAGACAGTCAGCCACTAGCCAGATAGACAGCCACTAGCCAGCCACTAGCCAGACAGCCAGCCACTATCCAGACAGCCAGCCACTAGCCAGACAGCCAGCCACTAGCCAGACAGCCAGCCACTAGCCAGCCACTAGCCAGACAGTCAGCCACTAGCAAGACAGTCAGCCACTAGCCAGACAGTCAGCCACTAGCCAGACAGTCAGCCACTAGCAAGACAGTCAGCCACTAGCAAGACAGTCAGCCACTAGCAAGACAGCCAGCCACTAGCAAGACAGTCAGCCACTAGCAAGACAGCCAGCCACTAGCAAGACAGTCAGCCACTAGCCAGACAGTCAGCCACTAGCCAGATAGACAGCCACTAGCAAGACAGTCAGCCACTAGCAAGACAGTCAGCCACTAGCCAGACAGCCAGCCACTATCCAGACAGCCAGCCACTAGCCAGACAGCCAGCCACTAGCCAGACAGCCAGCCACTAGCCAGACAGCCAGCCACTAGCCAGACAATCAGCCAGACACCCAGATAGACAGCCACTAGCCAGACAGCCAGCCACTAGCCAGCCACTAGCCAGACAATCAGCCAGACACCCAGATAGACAGCCACTAGCCAGCCACTAGCCAGGCAGCCAGCCACTAGTCAGGCAGCCAGCCATTAGCCAGCCACTAGCCAGGCAGCCAGCCACTAGCCAGACAGCCAGCCACTAGCCAGGCAGCCAGCCACTAGCCAGCCACTAGCCAGCCACTAGCCAGGCAGCCAGCCACTAGCCAGCCACTAGCCAGGCAGCCAGCCACTAGCCAGGCAGCCAGCCACTAGCCAGGCAGCCAGCCACTAGCAAGACAGTCAGCCACTAGCCAGGCAGCCAGCCACTAGCCAGACACTAACTAGACAGCCAGACACCCAGATAGACAGTCAGACACCCAGATAGACAGACACCCAGATAGACAGCCAGACACCCAGATAGACAGACACCAAGATAGACAGCCAGACACCCAGATAGACAGACACCCAGATAGACAGACACCCAGATAGACAGACACCCAGATAGACAGCCAGACACCCAGATAGACAGCCACCCAGATAGACAGACAGACACCCAGATAGACAGCCAGACACCCAGATAGACAGACAGACACCCAGATAGACAGCCAGACACCCAGATAGACAGCCAGACACCCAGATAGACAGACACCCAGATAGACAGTCAGACACCCAGATAGACAGTCAGACACCCAGATAGACAGACACCCAGATAGACAGACAGACACCCAGATAGACAGACACCCAGATAGACAGTCAGACACCCAGATAGACAGTCAGACACCCAGATAGACAGACAACCAGATAGACAGCCAGACACCCAGATAGACAGACACCCAGATAGACAGTCAGACACCCAGATAGACAGCCAGACACCCAGATAGACAGACACCCAGATAGACAGTCAGACACCCAGATAGACAGTCAGACACCCAGATAGACAGTCAGACACCCAGATAGACAGACACCCAGATAGACAGACACCCAGATAGACAGCCAGACACCCAGATAGACAGACACCCAGATAGACAGACAGACACCCAGATAGACAGTCAGACACCCAGATAGACAGACAGACACCCAGATAGACAGCCAGACACCCAGATAGACAGACACCCAGATAGACAGACACCCAGATAGACAGACACCCAGATAGACAGCCAGACACCCAGATAGACAGACACCCAGATAGACAGACAGACACCCAGATGGACAGACAGACACCCAGATAGACAGTCAGACACCCAGATAGACAGACAGACACCCAGATAGACAGCCAGACACCCAGATAGACAGACACCCAGATAGACAGACACCCAGATAGACAGACAGACACCCAGATAGACAGTCAGACACCCAGATAGACAGACAGACACCCAGATAGACAGCCAGACACCCAGATAGACAGACACCCAGATAGACAGACACCCAGATAGACAGCCAGACACCCAGATAGACAGTCAGACACCCAGATGGACAGACAGACACCCAGATAGACAGTCAGACACCCAGATAGACAGACAGACACCCAGATAGACAGCCAGACACCCAGATAGACAGACACCCAGATAGACAGACACCCAGATAGACAGACAGACACCCAGATAGACAGACACCCAGATAGACAGCCAGACACCCAGATAGACAGTCAGACACCCAGATAGACAGTCAGACACCCAGATAGACAGACACCCAGATAGACAGACACCCAGATAGACAGTTAGACACCCAGATAGACAGACAGACACCCAGATAGACAGCCAGACACCCAGATAGACAGACACCCAGATAGACAGACACCCAGATAGACAGTCACCCAGATAGACAGCCAGACACCCAGATAGATAGACAGTCACCCAGATAGACAGCCAGACACCCAGATAGACAGCCAGACACCCAGATAGACAGCCAGACACCCAGATAGACAGCCAGACACCCAGATAGACAGACACCCAGATAGACAGCCAGACACCCAGATAGACAGGCAGACACCCAGATAGACAGACACCCAGATAGACAGGCAGACACCCAGATAGACAGACACCCACTAAGTGAGTCAGTCAGTCAGCCAGCCAGCCAGCCAGCCAGCCCCCCCACCAGCCAGCCAGCCCCCCCACCAGCCAGCCAGCCAGCCAGCCAGTCAGTCAGCCAGCCAGCCAGCCAGCCAGCCAGTCAGCCAGCCAGCCAGCCCCCCCACCAGCCAGCCAGCCCCCCCACCAGCCAGCCAGCCCCCCACCAGCCAGCCAGCCAGCCAGCCAGCCACCAGCCAGCCAGCCAGTCAGCCAGCCAGCCAGCCAGCCAGCCAGCCAACCAGCCAGCCAGCCCCCCACCAGCCAGCCAGCCAGCCCCCCCACCAGCCAGCCAGCCAGCCCCCCCACCAGCCAGCCAGCCAGCCAGCCAGTCAGCCAGCCAGCCAGCCCCCCCACCAGCCAGCCAGCCAGCCAGCACCAGCCAGCCAGCCAGCCAGCCACCAGCCAGCCAGCCAGCCAGCCAGCCAACCAGCCAGCCAGCCACCCACCAGCCAGCCAGCCAGCCAGCCACCAGCCAGCCAGCCCACCAGCCAGCCAGCCAGCCCCCACCAGCCAGCCAGCCACCCACCAGCACCAGCCAGCCAGCCAGCCCAGCCAGCCAGCCAGCCAGCCACCAGCCAGCCACCCAGCCAGCCAGCCAGCCAGCCAGCCAGCCAGCCAGCCAGCCCCCACCAGCCAGCCAGCCAGCCAGCCCCCCCACCAGCCAGCCAGCCAGCCAGCAGCCACCAGCCAGCCAGCACAGCCAGCCAGCACCAGCCAGCCAGCCAACCAGCCTGCCAGCACCCCACCAGCCAGCCAGCCCCCCACCAGCCAGCCAGCCAGCCCCACCAGCCAGCCAGCCAGCCAGCCAGCACCAGCCAGCCAGCCAGCCCACCAGCCAGCAGCCCCACCAGCCAGCACAGCCAGCCAGCCAGCCACAGCCAGCAGCCAGCCAGCCACCAGCCAGCCACCAGCCAGCCAGCCCCCCAGCCAGCCAGCCAGCCACCAGCCAGCCAGCCAGCCAGCCAGCCCCTCCACCAGCCAGCCAGCCAGCCCACCACCAGCCAGCCAGCCAGCCAGCCACCAGCCAGCCAGCCAGCCAGCCAGCCACCAGCCAGCCAGCCACCCAGCCAGCCAGCCAGCCAGCCAGCCAGCCAGCCAGCCAGCCCCACCAGCCAGCCAGCCAGCCACCCCACCCAGCCAGCCAGCCAGCCAGCCAGCCAACCAGCCAGTCAGTCAGCCAGCCAGCCAGCCAGCCAGCCAGCCAACCAGCCAGCCAGCCCCCCACCAGCCAGCCAGCCAGCCAGCCAGCCAGCCAGCCCCCCACCAGCCAGCCACAGCCAGCCAGCCAGCCAGCCAGCAGCCCCCAGCCACCAGCCAGCCAGCCAGCCAGCCAGCCAGCCAACCAGCCAGCCAGCCAGCCAGCCAGCCAGCCAGCCAGCCAGCCAGCCACCAGCCAGCCAGCCAGCCAGCCAGCCAGCCC